>DWRH01000056.1:0-31532 GCA_022318365.1 Anthoptus insignis
CCGTCTGGTAACCAGTCACATAACCGCTCTCAAGCACCGGCAGTACTACCCGTACCGGTGCTCCCGCAACCCGGTTACCCTTTTCATCCGTAACGGTCAGCACCACCTGGTTACCCTGACCCCCGGCACTCACGGTGGCACCATTCTGTGTCTTGACATCCACCGCTGACACAAATGCTGTCGTCACATCCGCAACAAATTTTGTATCAGCTGATTTACTATCACCGTTCACCGTCGCCGTCAGTGTGGTAACACCTGCCAAACTGTTCTTAAAGGTAAACTCTGCCTGCCCCTGCGCATCTGTACTCTGCGGCAGGCTGACAAACACCCCGTTATTACTCAGTGACGGCGATGGACTAAACTGCGCCCCTTCCACCGCATTATCAAACTGGTCACGCACCGTCGCACGCACCACATTCGTGGCACTGTCATTCGCCTTTGCACCGTCAGAAATCACATCAAGACGGGTTATCTTTGCACTCCGTCCGTCAGCACTGAACCGCAGCGTCGCTGAGCTGCTGTTACCATTCCTCATTTTCACCACAAGACGGCCTTCTCCGGCCACCCTGCTGTTGATTTTTATTCCTGCTTCGCCACTGTTGTTGGTCATTACACTCAACTGCTGCCCGCTATTTCCCGCATCATCTGACAGCGTCACCGCATCATTTTTACTGAACCCGTCAACACTGAATAGCAGCTCACGTGACGGCAAACGTTCGCTTTTATCATTCGCCACCGTCGCTGTTGCAAGATAAAAATCAGCATCATTCGCCGCCGGTATCGCAGTTGTATTCACCGAGCGTAATAACCTGGCGGTCTGGATCTGTGTTGACAGGTCAACCGATACTACCCGCTCCTGCGAGACCCGCACATCCACCCACATCTCTGCCGTATTCGACGAATTACCTTTACTGTCGGTGCCCACCGCCGTTACCCGGTACGACTGCGCCGCCTGACTGTCTGAACCAAAAATATACGCCGGCAGCGTCAGCTGCAGCGTCACTGGTGAGGTCATCTCCAGTTTACCGCCATTGGCAATCAGCTCCGGCGCCGACCACGCCACCGACTTCAGGCCATACTTCGCCTTATTCACGCTCAGTGTCACTGGCAGCGTCTGCGCCGCCTCACCACTCATTCGCGCTGGCAGCGAAATATTCAGTAAATCCTGCTTACGGTACTGCATCACTATCGTGTAATTACGGTCAACAAAGTCATAACGGTTACCCGCCAGACTGCGCATCAGGTCAACATTCGCCGGGTCCAGCTGACTGGCGAACGACAGCCCCATCCGGTAGTTCAGCTCCACCGCTATACTGCTGTCGTTTGAATCGCCCCGCGAGGTCTGTCCCTTCACAGTCAACAGCGGAAACGGTGTATAAGTCACCCCCAGCGTGGTCACCGACGGATCTTTCTTCAGGTCATCCGGTGAGGTGCTGCTGGTCAGTGCCACGCCGCGACCGAAATACTGCTCATATTTGGCAAACGCACCCAGCTGTGGATATGCAGGCAGATACCCCTCCACGCGCACGTCATAACCGTTGGCCGGACGCTCGTCATAGTCTTCCATTCCGCTCAGTTTTGACTGGTGCCAGTCTGTCAGACCAAAGTAACCATTTGCTGCCAGTTTCAGGTAATCGGCCCACAACTCTCCCCCCACACCCGCGCGCGCATTCGCCCCGGTCAGGTCATAGTCGTAGAAACTGTTAATACCCCACATCCAGCCATCCTGGTACTGGCGGTAACCGACCCCGAGGTTCACTGTGGTGCGATCTTCGTTAGCCCGGAGCCCCTGCTGGGTAAACAGCAGACTGTTCGGGTTGTCGAGCAGCGGGATAAGCAGGTCGGCATCGCCGGTTTTGTTGCTGCCAAACTGCACGCGGGCACGGCCAAACTGACTCAGCCAGTCATTGACCTGCTGATTTACCAGGTTCTCACCAATACCACGGGCATAGTTAATTGAGGCATCCACTGCGTTCTGCGTGGAAAGCAGCTGTCCGGTCTGGCTGGCGCCCCGTGCCATCATAGTATCCAGCGTGGCAGTGGTTTCTTTTTCTAACTGATGACTACCGAGGGAAGGGAGTGTCGCTAACGGTGTGCTGCTAATCTTTCCCTCCAATGGTTGCGGAGAAAATGTATCACCAGCAGAAGACTTATTGTCGGGTAGACCTGCAGGCTGTTTTTGAATTGCGTTAGCTGAATTTACTGGTGGTAATGATGACTGCCCCATCAAAGCTTGAATACCATCCATCGTATTAAGCATTTGTACGCTTTCATTATGAGACTCCGCAGCCCGCGCCACAGAAGTAGCGGCGAGTAATAAAGGAGACAATAACTGAACGCATAGTAAAAGATAAGTGGTTATCCGTAGTATTACAGATGAGTAGCGAGTAGTCACATTACGCATAGCAAATCCTTTTCAAAACACTAGCCCCAATCCTGAAAACAGACCCATGATTTATTGATAAAAAAGTAACCAAATTAAAACAGATATGACAAAAATCGTTATGCAAACATGATAAATAACGATTCAACACAGCAAGTTAAAACACACCAAACACCTTTCATGCAGTAATGCACAGGTATATGCCATCGTTAAAAATGATTATTTTCATTCAAATAAAAACAAAAAAATAACAATTAAGAAACAAATAGAAATCAGGAGTTAATTTAAAATCCGGGGGAATTTACCATGCAATTAAAAAATAGTTCAACAATAAACTTAAAAAGAGTATTTTTAATTTATAAAAGGAAGGATACCCAACATCTATTTAACATAAATAAAACAATTAAAATTACGACATTACAAGAAAATTAACTTAACATAAAAAAGCCTCACCATTTACTACAAAAATATCAAAAAAGAACATCCTTAAAAATTTATAGTTATCATTCAAATGAATATAAATTTAACGGTTATATCATTACAAAAGACCTTATTTATCTGGTCAGTTAACATCCTGGTATGCAGGCAGAATCAGCAGACTGTACTAAGTTAGAAACCTTAACGATGGAAAAATGGGATAGGTAGTGCATGATTTTGGTAAATAATAGCAAATTACCCGATGAGACCAGCAATTAATACCATTAAACAACAACGTTATTAACGCCAGCATAGTGTCGATTATGACAGGAAAGTAGCAAAAAGAAGTATGGTGTCCCCTGCAGGAATCGAACCTGCAACTAGCCCTTAGGAGGGGCTCGTTATATCCATTTAACTAAGGAGACAACGCTGAGATTATAGCGTGTTTTTACAGGATAATTAACCCTTGCCGAACTGATTGCACAAATTTCAAACACTTAGTTGATCACCTCTGTCCTTGTCATAGCCTTTTTTCGTTCCAATAATCCCAAAAAGAAACAGTGCTAGCGACTGATTTCCACACCTGGCGACCTTAAGGATAAGCAGTCACCCATCCTGACTTAATCATTTTTTATACCTTCGCTCACTTTCGTTTCGCCCGGTGAAAATTTATTAGTTCCGCGTTATATAAAGTCTACCACTGCAATATCACAACATAACACCAGCAATATTTTATAACCAGCTGTTTTGTAAACATTTATGTAAATATAGCGTTAATTGTTCTGGATCAAAAAAGCACATATTCAATGCTTCTATTGTATACCCTACCTCAGACATAATAACCTCACTAAGGAGTTTTCAATGATTACGAACTGGCGTCTTAGCGCAGCAGTCGCTGTATGGCTGGTTTATGTTGTCGCTGCGGGTGTTTTTTATCTTAGAACCTATGCAATTTTCAACTGATCTCGCGATCAATTAACTCATTGTTTAAATTGATTTTTACCGAAAAAAACGCAGAGCAATCTAAGTTAAAAGTCATGAAGAATTGCTATTATGATGGACGGGCATCAGAATATTGAGAGAAAAATGTAACTGACTGATTGATAAAATTCTTTCCTCACCAGATAATATCTGTTGTCGCCCGGGCCACAGAAGCTACCGCTTGTTGCTACTTATCAGACTTTCCAGGTCATAGTGTGTCCTGGAAACGGAGTTATCCTGTTACCAACATGGCGTCGGGAATTATGGAAAGAATTAGCTATGATAACCACACACACCAATAAAGTTCTCTCGGTCTTTGATTTCGATGGTACGTTAACTCGCCATGATAGTTTTGTTCCATTTTTACGCTTTGCATTCGGTAATCGCGTATTTGCACGAAAAATTGTCAGGCTAACACTGCCAACACTGCATCATCTTTTACATCGTTCTTCACGTGATGAACTGAAAGAGACACTAATCACCACATTTTTATCTGGTGTTGAAGAAAAATGGCTACAAGAGAAAGCTGAACAGTTTTGTCGGCACGCCTGGTCGAAGTTGATGCGCCCTTCTGCACTGATTGCTGTGGCAGCTGAAGTGACGTCCGGTGTTGAAGTCACACTGTGTTCTGCTTCACCACGATTAGTGTTGCGACCATTCGCGGAGCGACTGGGAGTGAAATTAATTGGTACCGAATTGGAAAGTCATCAGGGTGTATTGACAGGTAGGATTTCTGGTCATAATTGCCGGTGTATCGAGAAAATCAATCGCCTGGAGGAAGTTTACGGTCCACTGACACAATACCACCTGCGAGCATGGGGTGATACCCGCGGCGATCATGAGTTGTTACTGGCAGCGAAAGATCCTCACTGGCGGCATTTTCACTCGAAATGGGACAAAAAAAAGTCACCTTTTAAGCATAGTCATATCGCCGAAACAAGAAAAAAATAGCATTCATGGGCTTGAGGCTTTATTTAATGCCCCCTGATTCATCATGTCACTGAGTACTCACACTATTGCTGTGTGGCTAAACTTACTTGAAGCAGGACTACATATTGTCGCCCTGCTTTAGTGGCATGGTTAGCCTATCAGGAGGCATTAATACCGTATTGAGCACATACTGAGCCGAGACCACCAGCATAGCCCTGACCGACTGCACGGAATTTCCACTCTCCGGCACTGCGATACAGTTCGCCAAATAACATTGCTGTTTCTGTAGAAGCATCTTCACTCAAATCATACCTGGCAACTTCAATCTGGGTGTCATCATTGACCAGACGAATAAAAGCCCCGGAAACCTGACCAAAACTCTGACGGCGCGCCTGAGCATCATGAATGGTCACAACAAAGATGACTTTATCTACGTCAGCCGGAACGGTATCAAGCTTAATTTTTAATGATTCGTCGTCTCCATCACCTTCACCAGTACGATTATCGCCAGTATGTACAACAGAGCCATCGGCAGACTGGAGATTATTATAAAAAATGAAATCAGCATCGCTACGTACTTTGCCGTTTGCTGCCAGCAAGAATGCAGACGCGTCCAAATCAAAATCTTGCCCATCCGTCGAACGGGCATCCCATCCCAGGCCAATCAGGACATTTTTCATTGATGGTGCTGCTTTACTCAAAGATACATTTCCACCTTTGGAAAGAGAAACACTCATATCACAACCTCTTCAGTTAACATCTCTATAAAATCAGGAGATTTCTCTCCTTTCCCTTTTCATCACATCTGATCTTCAGGTGCGGCAATGTAAAGTATCGATGAGGATCACAGGCCAAAATCGGCAGGTGAAAAACCGAGTGCTGAGGCAATTTCCCGTACTGCTTTTTGTTCATTCTGATCAAAATCGCCATCACTTTTAGCTACGGCGATTCCGACACGTAACGCCAGTTGTGCGGCTTCGGGTTGCTCTTTCAGAGCAAGGATATATTTCATCGTTTCACCTTTGCCAATTTCTATATCAAAATCGAAACTGGCAACTAATTTGTTAAAAAATTCGATGACTTCATTCGTGTCAAACACATTGAGCTCTTCAGAATTACGCAGAAAACCCATCATTTTCTGTTTTTCTTCCGCACTGACGCCATCACTGGCAACAGCAATACGGGCACAGACCGCAACCGTACCCTGCATAAATTTTTTATTTTTAAAACGACCAACCTGACGCGTTAACTCTTCACGTCCCGAATTTAAGGCTTCTTTTACTTTATTCAAAAAACTCATGTTCAATTCCTTACCTGCACTTTTATTTGGAACCGGCACTCCAGCGGAAACCCCAGCCGAATTGACGATCCATCTCTAATTGACTTTGGAAATAGTGATTAATGCGTTCTACTTTGATTGCACCATTTTCATTGACCAGACGGGCAATCGCACACAAAGTGCGTTGATTCTGCCCTTCTGTCAGTCGGGTTTCAATTGGCGGCTGGCCGGGAATATGCACGGTGACAACGCCATCTGTTTTATCCCAGCTGGGCACACCTTCATAAATAAACGCGTAAATCAGTACTTCGCGTAATTGTTTCCACTCTTTGCCATTGATATGAAGCCATTCGCCATCAGTAACATTACCCGTCCGGTCATCACCCTGAAGCTCAACGAAAGGCCTGCTTTGATAGAAACCAAATGAGTTGCCCAATGACTGGATAACGGTTTTCTCACCATTAGCAAGCTCCACGAATGCACCTAAATCGAGGTCGATTCCTTTTGAGCCAAACAGACCCAATAACCCACCTTTACTTTCACCACGGTGCCAGTTGAGATTGATACGAATTTGCCCAAAATCATCCTGTTTAGTCAGGCTGATTGCTGGTTTTTCTTTGGTTAAAGAGACCTTACTTAAGTTGACCTGATTTTTCGGCGGAACTGGTGGGGGAGTCGCAACCGGCGGTGCGGCTTCAGTGCCAGCAATAGTGACACCAAAAAGTTCAGCTAACGGTTGCAAACCACCATTAAAACCCTGGGCAACAAAACGGAATTTCCATTCGCCATTACGACGGTAAAACTCCCCCAGGATCAACGCTGCTTCACGACGGCCAGCAAGGTCGACCGCAGCTTCAATCAGTGCTGTAGCGCCCTGTGTCACATTGATTGACAAGTGAGATAAGGTATCAACTGTACGGTTGTTGTCACAGGTGATGGTAAAAGCCACTTTCTGTACCGCACTGCTCAGGCGGTCCAGTGCCACACTGAACGTGGCAGTGTTATCGTCGTGGGTCAACGAGACCGTGTTATCGTCATTTTGTGGCTGACCATAGAAAACCATGTCAGGATCACCCTGCACTTTATCACCGGTGTAAAGACGAAACGACGAAGCGTCGATCTGTCCACCAGCCATAATTTTTACCTGCAACCCCGATGACGGGACTGAAGCATTTCCTCCAGGTGTCAGATTCATCAGCGTACCACCGTTGTCACAATATCATTGTACATCTCATCAATGGTACGACCTCGACATGGCTGCCCACAGGCAGTGAAATCCCAGTTACCATTATTTTTTTGCAGCGCAGCGATCACAATACCGGTGTGCGCGCCCTGCTCCGTTAACTGATAACGTGCCAGTTCTTTATTCTGCTGGTCAACAACGCGACAGAAAGCATTATCAACATCATTGAAACTCTGCCCACGAAAACTATTTACCGTGAAGGCGAGGTATTCGACCTCGGAAGGTAATTTTGTCAGACTAACATTGATAATTTCGTCGTCGCCATCCCCTTCGCCAGTTAAGTTATCACCACTGTGAATCACTGCACCGCAGGCTGACTCCAACTGACAAAACCAAATGGTATCGATACGATGACCATTTTTATCCATGAGTATGCAGCTTGCATCGAGATCAATTGCGTCATCACCACTAAACAGGTTACCGAAAAAACCTTTTTTTTTCTTTGCCGGATCCCAACCGAGACCAAAATGGAGCTGGCTGAGCGCGGAAGAGACTTTACTGAGAGATACTGTCTGATTCTTGCTGAGTGACACCATATGCTGTTCCCTAATCATGGCATTGAAGGAGTGAATATATCATGTAAGAGCCTATCCCATCAGAGCTGAGAGCGCCCAGAGAGCCCGGAGCCTGAAAGTAGCAAGTGATGACTTTCAGCATTACCCAGGCCAAAAATGGAAGGAGATAGAGTCCTGATGGGACAGGGTCTTATTCCTTGCAAAAATCATATCATGATAAAGTTAACTGACAAGGTAAAAATACTGTCATTTCTCGCTCAGTAAAATAATGTTCTGATGAGTAAAGAACAGTGAGTGTTATGGTGACTGGTACACGAAACTGGCTATCTGTCAGCGTATAGCAAGGAAAATAACATCCTGTTTTCTGTCATGAAAGTTAATCCTTATTGCAATCTAATAAGCTACTGTTTCAAATATAATCTCACCACAAGCTGTGCTAAGTATTAATTAACCAGCCCCTGACAGACAAGTCAAATGATGGACTCATCTGTTAATTTTAACGTTTAACAGTCAGTTATGACTAAGTTGATTGATGTTATTTTAAAAAAATAAAAAAGTCATTCTGTAGCATTACTGCTGGCATTTTTTCAGCGCCGCAGCGATAGTAAATAGAACAATCACTACCATAGAAATCACGATAATTTGTTACTTAATTGTCGTCTAATTGTGGATATCATGCCTTATTTTACGGTTTTATTGATACAGGCAGACCATAACAACACCGGCTGGTGCAACTTTAGAATGAATATGCATAACAGGTTACCGCCATGTCAGGCAACTATTTTAGTTGGCAGAATCACTATTTGAAATAACAGGATGTTTACATGAGAAGATTGCCCGTCTATTTACTTCTGGATACATCAGGTTCTATGTATGGTGAACCAATTGAAGCAGTAAAAAATGGAGTTCAGACACTATTAACCACGTTAAAACAGGATCCCTACGCACTGGAAACCGCCTGGTTATCAGTGATTACGTTTAATGCCTCTGCTGAGCAAGCTGTTCCATTGACCGATTTACTCAGCTTTTCACCACCAACACTACACGCCAGTGGCACGACTTCATTAGCTGCTGCGTTGTCACTGGTTGCTGACTGCATTGAACGCGAAGTAAGAAAAACCACCGCAGATACTAAAGGTGACTGGCGTCCACTGGTATTTCTCATGACTGATGGTGCACCCACTGACGACTGGCAAGCAGGAGTGAGCGCATTCAAAGCAGCTAAAACCGGGATCGTTGTTGCCTGTGCCACTGGCGAACATGCTGACAGTAATATTTTGAAAGCGATTACAGACAACGTGCTACACCTGGCAACAGCTGACAGTTCAGCAATAAAAGCCTTCTTTAAATGGGTCAGTGCCAGCATTTCCGTCGGTAGCCAAAAAGTAGAATCAGGAAAAAAAGAGGTTATTGGTCTCGATGACCTGCCACCACCACCTCCAGAAGTTAATGTCGTTTTATAATACTCACCAGATGAAGGGAATATTATGTCAGTCAGTTTAAGTAAAGGACAAAGTGTCAGCCTGAAAAAAAATGATTATGACCTCTCCTCCGTCACCATCGGATTAGGCTGGGATATTAATGAAGCGAAACAAGGGTTTTTAGGGGGGCTGTTTGGTAAAAAAGAAGAGGAGTATGATCTCGATGTCGTCGCCTTATTATGTGATAACTCAGGTAAGGTGACCGATCTTGGTACTGTCGAAAATGGCCGCCCAACGCTGGTTAATGGCGACATTGTCTTTTTCAATAGCCTGCGGCATAAATCAGGAGAAATATGGCTTACCGGCGATAATCGTACCGGCGCTGGAGACGGGGATGACGAACAGCTCATCATACGACTTAATTCTCTTGATACTCGTTATGAGAAGATTGTATTTATTGTTCAGATTTATAATGGCGAACAACTACAGCAACATTTTGGTCAGGTTAAAAATGCCTTTATCCGTGCCATCGATGCCCGTAATGTGGAAATGGTGCGCTTCGATCTCTCCGGTGGTCCGGCCTTTATCAACCAGCGTTCGATGCTGTTCGCCGAATTAATACGGGAACCGTCTGGCTGGAAATTTAATGCTATTGGCAAACCTTCAGCATCTGATTCATTTGTGACTCATTTAAAGGAATATATCTGATGCGTCGATTACCTGTTTATCTGCTTATTGACACGTCTGGCTCCATGCGCGGTGAATCCATTCATGCGGTCAACGTGGGCATTCAGGCTATGCTCAGTGCGTTACGCCAGGATCCCTATGCGCTGGAAAGTGTCCACATCGCCATTATCACATTTGATAATCAGGCACATGAATTTATTCCTCTGACGCCACTGGAGGCGTTTCAGTTTAATGACATTGTGGTCCCCAGTGCTGGCGGTACCTTTACCGGTGCAGCTCTGGAGTGCCTGATTAATGCCGTAGACCGTGATATCCGTCGCTCAGATGGCGATCAGAAAGGTGACTGGCGTCCCCTGGTTTTTCTCATGACTGATGGTACACCTTCAGACAGTTTTGCCTATGGTGAAGCAATCAACACGTTGAAGACCCAAAGTTTTGGATCAATTATCGCCTGTGCGATAGGGCCAAAAGCCGGGCATGACCATCTCAAACAGCTGACCGAAAACGTCGTCGCCCTGGAAACACTCGACTCCAGCGCATTTGCCAGCTTTTTCAAATGGGTTTCAGCCAGTGTGGCATCGGGCAGTTCCAGTGCGGGTGTCAATACGAAGACAGATACGCTCCCTCCCCCTCCACCAGAAATTCAGTTGGTGTTATAGGCAAGGACGTAGCAGGACATCCGATGTCCTGCTCTGTGCGCAGAATGCCGTAACAAAGGGTTCTGCCTGGTGCTCTGGAGGATAAGATGAGACGACTACCTGTTTTTTTCGTTCTGGACTGTTCAGAATCGATGATCGGTGAAAACCTGAAAAAAATGAACGACGGTCTGCAAATGATCGTCAGTGATTTAAAAAAAGATCCGCATGCCCTTGAAACCGTATGGATTTCAGTTATCGCGTTTGCCGGTATCGCGCGCACCATAGTTCCTCTGCACGATATTGTGTCGTTTTATCCACCCGGTCTTCCTATTGGCGGCGGCACCAGTCTGGGGGCGGCATTGCGCGAGCTTTCCCAACAAATTGACAGTCAGGTACGTAAAACCACCAGCGACCGCAAAGGTGACTGGAAGCCCGTCGTGTATCTGCTTACTGATGGGCGTCCTACCGACAATATCAATGATGAAATAACCCGCTGGAAAGCACATTACGCCAGTAAAGTGACGTTTATCGCTATTGGTCTTGGTTTAGCCGCTGACCTCAGTGTGTTGCGGAAAATCACCGAGAATGTTCTACTGTTTACTGAATCCAGTGAGGGTGATTTTACGCGTTTTATCAAATGGATAACGGCCTCAGTAACGGCACAAAGCCGCAGTGTTGGTGAGGAAACCAAACCGCCGTTGATAACCACAGATACTATTGTGACGCTGGCAAAAGAAGAGGTGAGACGTGCATGGGATGAAAATTGCGTCGTACTAAAAGGTCGTTGTAGCAAAACTCGCCGCCCCTACTTAATGAAATATGAACGCCCTGACATCAAAACCTCCGGGCTGGATTTCAATCTTAATCTGAGTAAATTCAATATCTCTGGCTGCTACCCCATCGATGAGGCCTATTTTACCTGGAGTGATTCCGCATCCTCAGCATTACAGGTCAATACCAGTGAGCTGGAAGGTGTACCGGGCTGCCCTCATTGTGGGAACAGCAGTGCGTTTGCCATGTGTCAGTGTGGACAATTGCTGTGTATTAATGGTCCGGAAGAGGTTGCCTGCCCGTGGTGTAACAAAGCATTATGCTTCGGCAACGACAGTGGCAACAGTGATTTTGATGTTAACCGGGGGAGAGGATAATGGGCGTAACTGAGAATCATGCACGACATCTCCTGGCCTTACTTATTGATTACCTCGCAGAAGAAAGAGATGAGATAACGCATCGTAATATGGCTCAGGACGGGCGACTGCTTAACGCTGTTGAACAGCTTATCCTTAAGATCAAAGATGAACTGACTGCCCGGACAAGCAGTAATCCTCTGGTGGCGGTAAGTGTCCCCCCTCAGCCCCTGAGTCAGCAAGATGAAAATCCGGTCCTGTCCCCAGCGGTTGAAATGAACAAAGAAGATACCGCACTCTCTCGCGATGACAGCGCTGAAGCTGTCAGCAGTGATGAAACCACAATAAAACTACCGCTGTTATCCACCCCACCACCAGCAGCATTGAGACTCCCTCTTCGTCTGCCACTGCTGGAATCATCACCCCGGATGAATAACACTGAACACACCCCTCCGCCCCTCAGGCCTGGCGCTATCCCGGATAAAAACACCCCTCGCCATTCAGTCATACTGCCACTGCCCACTCCTGCCGTTAAAATCACCATCGCTAATGCCCGTGCCGGTGAACCTTTTAGCAGCCGTGTCAATATTATTGACGAGAATGGCAGTGCAGTCAGCGTCACTGACGTCATCTTTAATCACGATATTGGGCTAACATTTGATAAAGAAAATCAGCTTGTAAGTGGATGCCCTACGGTGAGTGGTGACAGTGAAATCACGGTCTGCTGGTGCAGTTCCGACGATACCCATCACGCCAGCCCGGTACTGTTTATCGTCAACCCTGATCCTAAATCTCTGTGGAAAATTATTGAGCCTCCGGCCGATGCGGCATATTTCAAAGCCCATGTGGCACATGAAACCCTTTCAGCCGGGCCGTTTCGCATTGCCGCAGCCAGCAGGCGTGGTCGCTCACATGAACATGTGGGTAGTTTTCGTGACGATGACTATTTCATACGTCACAGCCCATCTTCTCAATGGAGTGTCATGCTGGTTGCCGACGGTGCAGGGAGTGCGAGGAATTCACGCGAGGGTTCACGTATCGCCACCCATACGGCGGGGGAATACTTGTTTGAGCGGCTGGGGGGGGGAAACCGGAATAGCCTTAAAAACACGGATAACCAGCTGGCAAAGTGACGATCAAAGTGTCATTAAAGAGACCATGCTGCGCTACTTCAGGCAGGCAGTAAAACTGGCGGCTAACAGTATTGAGAATGAAGCTATTCAGGCAGAACAGCCCTGTAAAAGTTATGCAACCACACTGCTGGCAACCGTCAGCTTTCGCCATGATGATACACTGTTTGCTGCTTCCTTCTGGCTGGGTGATGGCGCTATCGCAGCTTATGGCCCGCAAGGAAAAGTACGTATTTTGGGTACTCCCGACAGTGGGGAGTATGCCGGGCAGACACGTTTCCTCGACAGTAGCATTGCTGATGATCCCGCCTTTGGTGCACGTATCAGTATTGGCAAATGGCAGGATATCTCTCACTTACTATTAATGAGCGATGGTGTATCCGATCCTATTTTTGAAACTGATAATGGGCTGCATGACAGTCAAAAATGGGATGACATGATTGCCAGGATCACACCTTGTCTGTCAGATACAGCGAGCCCTTCTCAACAGCTTGCCGAATGGCTGACGTTCTTTTCTCCTGGCAACCATGATGACCGTACCATCCTTGTCGCCTGGTAATTACACATAGTGTTGGTGATTGTAATGGCAAATATTATTACCTGTACCACTAAGCGTGGTCAGACAGTCCAGTATGTGGACGACATTATTGGCTCCGGGTCAATGAAAGATGTCTATTTCTCTCCCGATAAGTCTTACGTTGTCGCTTTTTATCAAAAAACACAAAATGAACAGGCTCGTGAGCGCATTGATATGATTACCGGCCGTTACCGGGATAATATTTTCCAACAGGCTGGAGGTGAGTACTGGAAAAACCTGTTTTGCTGGCCGACCGATGTGGTGGAACACGACGGGAAAATAGGTATTGTAGTGCCAACGTATCAGAACCATTTTTTCTTTAAGTATGGTTCCAAAGACAATGACTTCCTTGGCATCAAAGGACGTGAGAAAGAAGGAAAATGGTTTGCCAGCGCAAATAATCAGAATAAATTCCTCGACCCGCGCGAACGTGGTAATACTTTAAACTATCTCAAAATTTGTCTGCTGCTCACCCGCGCAGTCCGGCGCATGCATGCCGCAGGGCTATGTCATAGTGACCTGAGCTATAAAAACGTTCTGGTTGACCCTGAGGCTGGACATGCCTGTATTATCGATGTTGATGGACTGGTCGTCCCCGGGAAATACCCACCGGATGTCGTGGGTACACCTGATTTCATCGCCCCGGAAGTGGTGAAAACCAGCCATTTAGCGAAAAATGCCCCCGACCGGCTATTACCGAGTATTGCCACTGATCGTCATGCTTTAGCGGTACTGATCTATATGTATCTGTTTTTTCGTCATCCTTTACGCGGCGGGAAGATACATGATATTGATGACGAGGTACGCGATGAGTCACTGGCGATGGGCGAACGCGCGCTGTTTATTGAGCATCCGACTGATCGAAGTAACGCCGTTAAAGTGCATCAACTCTCGCCCTTTTCACTTCCATGGGCTGATCCGGAAAAGATTCCTTTTACCATCATGGGTCCTTATCTGACCACGCTTTTCGAACGGGCTTTTATCACTGGCTTACATGACGCGACAAAACGGCCAACGGCAGATGAGTGGGAAAATGCCCTGGTGAAAACCGTTGATTTGATCCAACCCTGCCAGAATAGTGCCTGCCAGCAAAAATGGTATGTGTTTTCAGGAAAAACAAAACCCACTTGCCCCTACTGTCATACCCCTTATCAGGGCAAACTGCCCATCCTAAATCTGTACTCATCTCGTCAGGCAAGTGCTTACCGGCCAGATGATCATCGTCTGATGGTCTGGAGTGGTCAGTCACTGTATCCCTGGCATGTCAACCGACTCATTGCGCCGAATGAACGCACGACTGCTGCACAGAAAAAGCGTGTCGGTTACTTTGTATTTCATCGGAATCAGTGGTGGCTGGTGAATGAAGGGATTAGTGGTCTGATGTCACTACCCGACAAACAACCGGTAGCCATTGGTGACAAGATTGAACTTAAAGAGGGTACTCAGTTTATTTTGTCTCAGGAAGAGGGAGGACGACTGGTCGTTGTACAATTGGTCGATACTCCCGTTACTGATAGTTTCTCTGCCTGATTGCCCTTCACTCTTTATCCGCACGCCGCACTAGTTCGATTCATTGCGGCGTGTATTTATGATTATTATTGCGCTCCGTGCCTGGCTGGAGAAATAGTTCTTCTGTACCAGCCATACAGGCGTGCGGAAAAACTGTTGATCAGTAACCCGGCAACAATAACAGCAATGGCTACTGCCTGTACCAGCGAGACTTTTTCACCCAGGATCAGCGCTGCACTGATCATGCCAACCACCGGCACCAACAGTGTCATGGGGGCCACTTTAGCTGTAGGGTATTTACTGAGCAACGAGCCCCAGATACCAAAACCCACTACAGTGCAGATAATCGCCAGATAAAACAAGGTCAGCGCCTCATGCCAGGTAAAGTTTTTCAGGCTGGAGGTAATCGCTTCAGACCCATCAAATAACCATGAACAGATAAAAAACGGTAACACCGGAACAAAAGCACTCCACACTACCAGACGAATTGCCTGTACTGGATAACGACGCATAATCACTTTATTAGTGATATTACCGATGCCCCAGCAGAGCGCCGCTGAGAGCGTCAGCATCAATGTCAGCAGTGTCATATGCTGCCCACCATGTCCATCAACACTGCTCCTTGCCAACAGAATCATTCCTGCTACCGCGACCATTAGCCCCAGAATATTACTGGCCTGAAGTTTTTCACCCAGCAGTAATGCGCCAAACAACAGGGTAAAAAATGCCTGAGATTGCAGGATTAATGATGCCAGCCCGGCAGGCATACCAAGATTCAGCGCCAGGAACAACAGACCGAACTGTAAAAAGCTGATGGTAAGACCGTAAGCAGCCAACCAGCGCAGCGGTACCGCCGGCTTACGAATAAATAAGCAGGCAGGGAAAGCAACGAACATAAAACGCAATCCCGCCAACAGAAATGGTGGAATATCATGCAGACCAATTTTTATCACCACGAAATTCACCCCCCAGATAGTAACCACCAGGAGAGCCAGAAACAGATCTTTTAACGACATAATGGCCTGCTTAACCGTGTAATGAGAAATGACAACCTGCTATCAATAGCAGAGATCGGGTGATCGCGTAAGAAATTTGATATGAATGCAATAAAATAACAAAAAACCAGCACAGCGAAAATCTGACTTTTCAGGTAATCATCATTTCCTATGACCCATGTGTTACGCAGAACAATCAGCTGACGGGTCAGCTTAACCGGGTTGTATTACTCGCTGATCCCCATCAGCAGCATCGCTGTAGCGTGAAATGATAAAAAACCACAAAAATAGTAATAAATTCTATAATAGTATCATTGTGCAATAAAAACCTGATCCAGCAGAGCGTATGGTTTAGCACAGCCAGTTGCAGTCTCCAACCGGCAAACACCAGCAAAGCACCAGTGGTAGATGAGGATATCCAGTAACTGTATATCAGTAATGAAATAGCCCTAACGCGCCAGGCTTCAGGCCTTTGCCAGCATGCATCAACAGGATAACGTTATGACAACTCATGATAAACAATCCCTTCCCACCGGTATGTTAGCCGCCGCCGGGATTGTTTTTGGCGATATCGGTACCAGCCCGCTGTATACACTGAAAGAGTGTTTATCCATCCTTCCCGGTAACAATGCACCAGAAAGCGCAGTGATGGGATTTTTATCGCTGATCTTTTGGGGAATAACCTTAGTGGTCACGCTCAAATATGTCTGTTTTGTGATGCGCGCAGACCATGATGGTGAAGGTGGAATTTTAACGCTGATGTCACTTGCCCGTCAGCACGTCAGCCGGCGTGTCGGACACCTGATTATTTTTGCCGGATTAACCGGCGGGGCTTTTTTCTATGGTGATGGCATCATAACACCGGCAATTTCAGTGCTGTCGGCGGTGGAAGGGATAGAAGTGGTGGCGCCCGGGTTAAGCCACTTTATCGTACCATTAGCGGTAGTGATTCTGACGATGCTGTTTATTATTCAGAAGCACGGTACGGAAAAAGTCAGTCGGGTCTTCGGACCGGTGATGCTGGTGTGGTTTATTACTCTTGCCCTGTTGGGGATTCGCGGCATTATGATGAACCCGGCGGTTTTACAGGCACTCAACCCTTACTGGGCCCTGGAGTTTTTACTGAATAATCAGGCCATTTCACTTGCCGCATTAGGCATGGTGGTTCTGGCTATCACCGGAGCTGAAGCGCTGTATGCCGATATGGGGCACATTGGCAAAAAACCAATTCGTTTAGCCTGGCTGATCATCGCCATGCCCGCACTGGTGCTTAACTACTTCGGTCAGGGTGCGTTAGTGCTTGCCGATAGCAGTGCGCTGAAAA
This sequence comes from Anthoptus insignis, assembly GCA_022318365.1. Lineage (NCBI taxonomy): Eukaryota > Metazoa > Arthropoda > Insecta > Lepidoptera > Hesperiidae > Anthoptus > Anthoptus insignis. The sequence goes on from DWRH01000056.1 coordinate 17,157, forward strand.
ATCCATTCTATATTCTTGCCCCGGGCTGGGGACAAATACCGTTGATTGTTCTTTCTACACTGGCTACGGTGATTGCCGCGCAATCCATCATTACCGGTGTCTACACCCTGACACATCAGGCGATACGCCAGGGATTTTTACCCCCAATGCGCGTGGTGTTCACCTCAGCAACTGAAGCAGGACAAATCTACATTCCGGTAGTGAACTGGTTACTTTTTGTCGCAGTCACTGTGGTTATTTTCGCCTTTCGTGAATCTTCGGCACTCTCATCCGCTTACGGTATTGTTGTCACAGGTACGATGGTGTTAACCAGTTTCCTGCTTTGTGTCGTGGCGCTACGTAACTGGAAATGGCCATGGCCGCTGGCGATACTGCTGCTGATCGGTATGTTAGCTATCGACATTCCTCTGTTTGCAGCCAATTTACTTAAGTTATTTTCCGGTGGCTGGGTGCCGGTCGTGCTCGCGCTGAGCATGTTGTTTTTAATGTATATCTGGTTCGCCGAACGTACTTTGTTGATCAAAAAATTAAACGATGATCCGGTGAAATTAATGGCCTTCATTAACTCACTGGAAAGCAACCCTCCGGGCCGTTCTCCGGGAACCGCCATTTTTCTCTCACGCAAAGAGAATGAAATTCCTCAGGCGCTCCTGCATAACTTAAAGCACAACCGGGTGCTACATGAACGTGTGGTGCTCTTGCATATCCGCACAGTGGATAAACCACGCGTTTATAATCAGAAACGCATTACTCTGCATCAACTGTCGCCTACCTTCTGGCAAGTCATTGCGGAGTATGGATGGCATGAAGTGCCGTCAATGCAGGATATTCTGCATTTATGTGGACTGGAAGGATTTGGCTGTACGGTTCAGGAGGCTTCATTTTTCACCTCACATGAAACCCTGATCATGAAAAAACGTCATGGTCTGGCGCGCCTCAGAGGGGTTATTTTCCATTTTTTACAACGCAATGCACAGCGCGCAGATGAACAGTTTATGATTCCACCTAATCGCGTCATTGAGTTGGGTGGACAAAAAGAGTTTTGACGCAGCAACCAGATTATATTTTGTCTGCCACCACCTCATTCCCCGGCAGTGGGAAATGAGGTGAGTGAAAAATCAGGTCAGGCAAAGCCACCATTAACCCGAATGATCTGCCCATTGATCCAGTGACCTTTTTCACTGGCAAGAAAAGCAACCGTTTCACTGATATCTGTCGGAGTACCGAGACGTTCAAGCGGTGACATGGCAGCCAGAGCCTCCACTTGCTGAGTACTTTTGCCGTTCATAAACAGATCGGTGGCGGTAGGTCCTGGCGCGACTGCATTCACGGTGATATTTCTGCCACGTAGCTCATTAGCCATGACTCTGACTAACCCCTCTACCGCCAGTTTTGAAGCAATATAAGGGCCGTAGCCGGGTAATGATTTCGCTATCACACTGGTTGACAAGGCAATGATCGCGCCGCCATCCTGGAGCTGCGCCCCCGCCTCAGCCATCATCAAAAAAGCACCTCGTGCGTTCACCTGCATCATGGTATCAAAAGCAGTAATACTGTCGACACTGACCGGTGCCATTTGCATGACACCGGCATTGATAATCACGGTATTAATTTTACCAAACTGAGTCACAGCGGTAGTAAACAGACTTTTCACCACTGAGTCATCGGAAATATCACCAGCCACCAGCACACTGCGACTGCCCAGCGCTGCGACCTCATCAGCGACCTGTTGTGCCGCGTGGTGATCGGCACCGTAAGAAAGTACAAGATGAAAGCCTTCCCGCGCCAGTGTTAGAGCGATCGCTCTGCCGATCCCTTTACTGGCACCCGTGATTATCGCTACCGGTGTTGTGGATTCAGACATGGTTATCTCCTGATTAATCGGGTATCACTCAGTGAGTTGTCGATGATATTGGCGCTATGTTTTTGCACCAATTCATCCCATAGCATAGACCAGAATGGGGTTCTTTTACGTTTTTCCACTGACAGATGCCCTGGTATTAAAAGTGCCTGAGCATTTTTAGCATGCCCGATGATAAAAGAGTCAATAAAAAGCTGCGGAGAGCGTCTGTTAATATGATAACCTTAGGTCAAATTTTGATTGTGCTTTTGCGGCTTTTTCCGTGTCATTGCACTGCCAGAGCTGCTGATGTACATGAGTCACATATCTTAAATTAAAAAAACCAGGGATCCGCAATAACAGGGAATGAACATGCGTATTTTTATCGTTAATTTAGAGCGTTCAATTGACAGAAAGGTGGCATTACAGGAACGTTTTGCCGCGGCAGGTATCACTGTGGAGTTCATGATTGCGATTGATGGCAAACAACTCAGCGAAGAGAACATAGCGGCTGTTACACGAAAAGTTAACTATGCATTTTTACCGGGAGAAATTGGTTGTGCGCTGAGCCATCAACTGATTTATCGAAAAATGGTTGAGGAAAATATTCCTGAAGCGCTTATTTTAGAAGATGATGTAGTACTTCCTGATTTTCTTGCTGATCTGCTGGCAACATTGCCCCCTTTTCCTGTAACTCCTTACGTATTGCTCTTGAGCCGCGTGAATCAATATCACAGAACCCCACGTCAGTTGCTATCAGAAAAATTTGCTATCCATAAAGTACACAGTGCCAGTACAGCCCATAGCTATATCATCAACCTGGCAGCAGCAAAAAATCTGCTTGATGCTCTGTATCCGGTGTGGATGACTGCAGATAAATGGACACTGTTTGAAGACTATGGACTGATGGAACTTGATGCTGTGATACCCCCCCCTATTATACTCGCCCTCAGTGCTTCTGACTCCACCATCAACCAGAAAAAAGGCGACCTTATCACCAGTCAGACCAAAAAAGAACTCTGGCAAAGGTTAATGAAGGAACGCCCCTTAAAGGCTAAAATAAGAGAGAAAGTACGCCGGGGAGTGCGACCGCTATTCAATAACATTATTGATCAGGGTTAAGGATTTAAATAAAAATAATCACATATAAACCAAACACTATAAACAAAATAACTCATCAGAAAAACCTCACCTGATGAGTAAAAATATCATAACAGCAAGATAGAATTATAATTTTAAATTAAATTGGAAATAATTAAATTAAAATACAGGTTTTTTTGGCCAGATAATATCCTTACCCTTATCTATACTGATTGAATCCAGGCTGTCAATATAATCCAGAATTATATTCAACCTGGTCATTTCAGTAACCGTTAACTTTCTTCCTGCCTGCAGTTTCAACTGGAGCAAATTGACTGAAGCGATAGCCTCATCTGTGAGGGCCTGTTGTTTAAACAAGGCTGATTTTACTGCAGCTGCATGCTCAGCATCACTGTCTTTGACCCAGCTGACACCATTCCATATATCATAAGGAGTTTCCGGTGCTATTTTCGTCATGCCAACGGAATAAGTACCGGGCAGAGTGATAACAAATGGCTGCCGCGTAGTGGTGTCATACACGGTTTCACCGCGATGATCCTCTACATATTCCCATCCATCGTTATTGGGGGTTCGGCATAGAATAAAGCCTATTTTTGCGTCAGGCGGTACATCTGTACACGCATTTGCCGGTAGACCTACGCCGATTGGCAGATATTCAACTGCCTCGGTAGTATATTCCCGGGTTATTGCATCATAATTATAGACTGTAATTTCACCCGCTTCGCTGGCGATAGCGTTATCATTGAATACTGCACTGACCATTAAGCAGCCCTCACAATATAATTAAAAGCAATGTTACGAGGACGGGTTTCAACACCACCACTTTTTTCCAGCTTTATGTAAGTCCATGCACGCGCGCCTGAAGAGAGAGTACATTCTACCCCCTCACTATTCTGGTCTGTAAAAGCAACAAAATCATCTGACGGTGTATTATATTCATTAATAATTCGATGGTTATGCGACCTGAATTCATCCGTCTGATTTGTGAATATCTTTCTTCCCAGATCCACACCTCTCCCATCATCCCAGCCACGAATAAACTCGCCACGAAGATCAGGGAGTACACCTGATGGATAAGCCTTTGCAAGCAAGGGATAAGTGGCAAGATCAAAACTGGCACCATTGCATTTCAGCCATCCCTCCGGGGGAGTTGTTGTAGGCCAGGGCATCGGTATCCCTGCGGGTACTGAACCATTAACAATAGATTGACGAAATGCAGCGACAAACGCCTGGCGGTCACCATTATCAATCACATCCTGAGACAGCATATCGCTGATAAACTGTGCAACAGAAGATGAAACAAAACTACTCTGTCTCAGCGCCTTATTAATCTGTGCACTTGATGCTTTACCTGACTGGAATCCAGTCGCCGTCACCGGTAATGCCTCCCACTCGCTTTGTGAAGTGACATTCGCATTTTCTGCAGTAGCAAACGGTTTAAATTCATTTTTAGCCATTATAATTTCCTCTCCCATGCTCCGGTATCAAATCCACTCATATATTGGTTATCCATATCAAAACTGAAAAAACGATTTCCTGAGGATGGCGTTTCTACCGACGGGATTGTGATATCTCCCGCCCAGACGCCAGCCGCTTTTACTGTCAGGTAGCCCTGACGTATCGCCGCAATTAACTCCAGTGATACATTCGCCATATCGGTCTCGGGAAATACCCATACCGAGACGGTCATATCCTGATTATCAACAATCTGCATCGACAGGCCCGATCCCGCCAGCGCGGTGTTCAGAATGTCAGGCAGGGTGTCGTTCTGACCATTCCAGTGATTGATGGCAATTTTGGCTTTCAAAATCACGCGATAAACTTCATCACTCAGGTGAGTAAACCCCTCATCCGCATCGTAACGCCCCTGCCATACGCCTTGATCAAGACCAATTCCCTCCTCGTCGTACGCAAAATAGATGCCACGCAGTGGTTCACTGACCACCCGACTGCGCCCGATCCACAACCCAAGAATATCGAGTTGCTGACCTATGGCGGTGTCGATATTGAATGCCTCACTTAACCGGTCAGTTACGTAGCGAGTCTCACTAAAAGGACGGGTTGAAAGCGCAACATGATTAAAGAAAAGCGGTTTATCCGCATGATAGTTGGTGATCAATTCAGTGTATTGCGTCATTCCAGCACCTTAATCACAATGTTCTCTGTCTGACATGTCGCCATGGCGTCATAAGCAATAGTGATGTTTTCGCTCTTTAGTTGGTCTGGTGAAGTACCGATCTGCAAGGCAGTGATGTCGTAATAACGACTATTGCCGCCACTGACCACGCCGATATTAGCCGGCGAGTAAAGCCGGCTGAGCAATACCGCATTACCAATACCCAATGAATTAATGTAATCAGCCAGTAACTGACAAATCTCACTGCCTATCTGACTGGTGTAGCCATGGAATACCTTTAACGTCAGAGTGCAATACACAGGAACCGGCACCGGACGTGAAAAACTGACAGAATGAGGGTTGCCATAACTGTCCGCGATGCTGAGCGTCGTGGTTCCCCAGGTGCCTACTCCCTGACCTTTTTTCATGTACAGGGTCTCTGCCAGTGCGCGGGCATCGCCACCCTCAACAATGGCTGCCACACTGTGTCCGGGAATACCATTAGCATCAGGCTGGACATGATCATTTTCATAGAGTTTATGGCGGGTAACACCACTCAGGTTGGCAATCGCACCATTGAGCGCGGCAAAGGGTGCAATCCCCGATAACCCAACACTGACAGACTGTCGCTGACGTAACTGCTCATCGCTTTCAGCAGATGAGCCTACCGCAGCAGCAGTCAGGTTAGTTACCCTGAGCCAGCCCTGAGTAGGGGTAGTAATATGCGTGATGGTGGCAGGAAGCGCCGCCACTTCTCCCGGCTGTGCACAGATGGCTGTCACCAGCGTTTCCCCTGATGGCGCAATCACTGCGGTTTCCGGTAACAACCAGCGGACGCCATTGAGATCGCTGACAATGCCATTATTGATTACCGTGCCTGGCGTACCATAAAGCGTAAGATCGACCTGCGAGGGAATCGCGGTTTTACGTATAATGCCATTGAGTCGCACATTGCGCGTCAGTGCATCACTTTGTGCGGTAGCCGGAGAAAATGCGTTGTAAACACCAATCGCGCTGTTATTCGTATCATGGATAGCCAGCGCCACTAACGCAATCATCTGACCATCTTTACTGTCAGGTTCCAGGTAGGCATCGGTGCCATACAGTTGTCTGAAATAACGTTGTAGGGTAGTCAGCAGACTCTGATAATCGGGAGCAGAGATCCCCTGAGCGGTTATCGTTGCTGATAAGCCCAGTGTGTCAATTTGGGAAAACATCAGACCTCACTTATGAGTGTTGTGGCGCCAAAGTCGGTGTCGAGTGTGATAGTGAATACCCGGCGTCGGGTCATTGCATTCATCTGACTGTCCATTGCAGTAATGGCATGTACGCCGCGGGTTTCCAGAATGTGCTGGCGTAGGGTAAAGTCATAAAGTGTGTTCGGTGCGTTACCCAGCACCGTTTCATTCCACGGCATCCCTTCCGCGCTATCAAGAAACCACTGGCCTGACCAGAGGGCCAGTCGTGTTTTAACTGCCTGGGCTACGGCATCAGGTGAATCAACCAGCCAGGTGTTATCCCCCTGACCGAAGGTATAATCTTCATCAGACGCCTCGCGTCGATATCTCATGGTAGTGGTCCTCCGCTGGTGGATTTTCCTGACTGAACGCCAGTGTGTCGGTGGGTGCTCAAGCCAATGCCAGCCCCGGTCACTTCTCCGCTGACGGTGACTGTTCCCTCAACCTGTACCTGACCTTTTAACGTGATGGTATCGGCAGTAATACTGACCCGACCTGCTGAGAGTTCAATCACCGTCTGACCATCATCAGTCCGTAACTGGGTGGCATTGCTGCTGATACCCGCAATGGTATTCGGTTGAGACTGAGGAGCCAGTAAAGCAAAAGCATCAGACAAATCATGCTGGCGCAGATCTACCGTTTCCTGTACGCCGCCGTTCTGCCACCAGAAATCAATGCAGCGGTCAGCAAACAGTAATAAACACTCATCTCCTGGCTGTACCGGAAACGTCAGTGTGCAGCCGCCACCCCGGGGGAAAAGTACCGGAACATCCGCCAGCAAGGGTAAATCTACCGACAGCCACTCTCCTTGTGGCGTGAACTGTCGGGCTTTAAGTGCCGGTTGCACCGTACACGTCACTTTTACCGGATCAAAAGTTTGAATAATTCCCGGCAGGGATACGCGTAATGTGGATGAAATAGCATCGGCCAGCGCGGTTTCGCGATGTTCGCTGTTTCCCATCGCCGTTTTAAATAATTGTGACATAGTTGCTCCAGTGAAGATTTTCAGTGCAAGCAAAAGCAGACAGGTGTGACCGCAACGACAACAAATCAGTTGAGCAGTTGTCAGGCAGCAAGCAAGCGTGAGAATAAGAAAAAAGAGAGAGAGAGAATTAGTGGGTGGAAGGCGCCGCTTCAACCGGTTTGGCCTGACTGAGCGACTTGCACTCCAGTGTCATATACCACTCCTGACCACGAGTTTTGCCCTGGTAGGTAATCTTATCGACAATATAGTCACCATCAAGCAGCGCCAGTTTTCTGTCTGTCGCGGCGACAAAACCGCTTTCACTATAGAGTGCTTTTTGATCCAGTCGAATTTGCCCACGCAAACAAATCTCAGGATTGATTAAACAGCGGAGAGTAATATTGCCCTCGCTGTTTCGCTGTGGAGCACCAATAAGCCCGGTATCCGCATTAAGCACCACCGTTCTGTTGAGATACCCCTCATCCGGCACCATATAGACCTGTCCATTGTCATACCACCAGTGAGACTGATTTTTTTCGGCAAGCTGGTATAACACTTCAGAGGCAGGCGAGAACAGCACCTTAGCGCGGGGAAATACCATGGGAGGTAATACCGGCGCATTGCCACTCATCACACCGTAGGCCTGATAAGCGACCATACTGGTATCGAACAGGTCACGGTAGCACCAGCCTGCCTGCAACGTTTTTTTAACAAAAGCAAACAGGTGTGCGGACCAACTGGCAACGCAAGTGATCTCCAGTAAGTGGTCCACCGCTACCGTGTTGTTGTTCTGATTGTTCCCGACGGCTTTCGCACCGGCAGTGCGAATATCACCATCGAAAATTACCCCGTAGTTTTTATCAGGGTAAGTCCCATCTGAGTCTTGCCATCCACGATAACCAGCAATAACACGTAGGCGGGTGAGTTTTTTCTGTGTAATACGCTGCCGGGTTTCCTCTGAAAGGTTATACAGCACGATGGTCGCCGTAGCGCTGTTAAAGCGACTCCCCGGCACCTTGGTGATAGTGAATTCAATGCTGAGATCTGAGAGCGCGATCCCGTCATGCTGATCATCATAGAGTTGTATTTCGGCATACCGATCGATGTTGTGCGACATGATTACTCCGTGACTATGTAGAGATGGCTGCCACTCCCCAGGTCGTCTGCAGTAGGATAGTGCTGCCCTGGCTTATCACACACCACATAGAGGGCAATATCTGGAAAACGACTCTGATGCTGAGCCAGTAGATTTGATCCGGGTACCAGCGACAAGCCGCAGATCAATGGAGTTGCAGCATTATCCATGATATCGAGCACCCATCCTTCTCCCCGCCACAGAATGCGAAACAGGTAGCTGACATTATTAATTACGCTGGTAAATTGCTGGTTTTCTGCCTGCAAAGGCAGTTCATTGACCGTCATGGCGTCACCCCGGGGGACAGAGGGTTGAAAGGCAATTGAGCGGCAGGTATGTTTTTACTGGCCATCATACCACCATGCTGTACACCACTGGTATTCACCCCTTGCGCCATAGCGGCTTTTTCAGCACAGCGAATAACCTTGGTTTGAGTCAGCATGACTTCGGTAAATGACAGCGTGGCAACCAGTACATTTTCCTGGGGAGCATCGGTTTTCACTATCACCTTAGTCAGTAGCATGTTTTTATACACTCGTTTGCCGGTAACCACATCAACAGGCTTCCGGCTGCGCTGCATCTCCAGCAGTTTTTGATACATCTCTTTAGGAGAAGAACCCAACGAAGCTTCCTTCGCCACCGTCGATGCAAAATCAAGTACCGCACCGCCACCAGCGAAACCCGTTACCATAACCAGGGTTGCAGGCTTACGATAACAATGATCGACTATCACATTCAGCTCAGCCCCCCCCTTTGACGGGGGGCGCTCTACCGGATGTGATGTGAGTTCCATGTCGTCTGTATGATCTTCGCTGAGTACTACATCGGGAATGATCATCCCAATTTTTCTGGAACGCTGGTGCAGCCACACTGATAATATATCCATTAATTACTCCTGACTCTATGTTGCTCAAGCACCCTTTCATTGATGTCTGTCTGGTGCTGTGCCACTTTCTCACTCACCTGTTGAGGATCACTCACACCCTGAACATAGATATTCGTTTCCTGATTAAACACCGGGGAATTGCTGGCTCCGGGTATCGCGGGAGCGGATGACAATGGATAATGGTAGGCAACATCTGTGGTTGCAGGTGCATTGATACGGTTGCTCATCAGTCTGCGCGTTTCTGGATTTTGCAGGTTTTCCATAGCCGCCGGAGGGATAACGCCCCCTGAAGCCCCCGTGTTTAACGGAACCATTTTTTGGGCGAGAAGTGCCGCCGGGCTATTTTCTACTCCATTTCTGACTGCGGTTTTAAGCGTTTCCCAGGCACCGGAAAAATCGCCCTCAATGACCTGACGCAGCAAATCAATCAAATTACCAATCAGCGTAATCGTACCCCGAACGGAACCCATCAGCAGGTCAAACAGGTCTTTACCTTTAAACGCCGAAATATCGATACCAAGCAGTTGCATCAGGCTTTTAAACGCCACTGACAGTGATGCTCCCAGTGGTACCAGTTTGTCATACAATCCGACAAAATCACTGGCTAACCCTTGTAACGCTTTACCGGCATAGTTGAGTCCTGGCATCCAGCTATCCCAGTCGATCAGCGTTTTACCTCCTTCCTGCCAGGTTTTATAACTGTCATAAAGTGCATAAATCGCCCCACCCAGTGCAGTAATGATACCGAGAGGTGAGGTTAAAAATGCGCTATTGAGTAGCATCCAGGCGCCAATAATCCCGCCACACACCATAATAAAGGCCTGAGAATCATCATCCAGCGAATGCCACCAGTTTTGCAGATCTTCTGCCCCCTGAAATAGCCGTTTCACCACATGAATTACCCCTTCAGCCAGATCGACCAGCACAGCAACACCCTGATTGAACAAACGATCAATGGTCGGGAAGTTATCCATGATTTGTTTGCTGAGGGTGTCGAGCAGGCGGCTCATGGGTTCGGCGAGATCACTGCCCCATTTGGTTTTTACGCCTGAGAGTAAATCATCAAAATGACTCAGTGAACGTAAAAAATGTTCTGCCTCTCCAGTCGCTTGTTGCGCATCGAAATTGCTGTTACTCAGTAACTGGCCCGAGGGGGAAGAGAGTGTATCCGGTGCATGGCTGACAGCCGTTACCGTATCCTGCGTCACACCAAATTGCTGGAGAATGTGATTCATCTGCGTTTCAGGTAAAGACGTTAACTGACGCGAAAAATCAGTAAACAGACGCACCATATCGCGCTGGTTTCCCTCCTCATCGCGCGTCTGTACACCCATGCCGGTTAATAAATGCTCTGTTTCTGGCCGCTGTTGTAGCGCATGCGAAAAGTTTTCCAGTGACTGGCGGGCCTGAGGCGCTTCCGCCCCCATCTGTTTTACGCGATAATCAAATTCACGTAATTCATCAACCTGTGTGCCTATCTGAGAAGCTTGCTGCGTCTCTTTTACCAGTGATTCTGCCGTTGAGGTGGTGAAAGTCACCAGTGCACCCATACTGGCATGCAACTGTGTGGCCAGCTCACCCAGACGTTGCGAGGCAGCAATTACCGCACTGAACATCGGTTGCATGCTGCTCTCATTACTGGTAACAATCAGCGACTCAATACGCTCTTCATTGATGGTTGTCCAGGACGTGGTATTCTGCTGGAACATCACCGCCAGCTGGGTCAGATACGCAGAAGTCGAGTGCGCATCGCGAGTGGCATCCCGCTCAATTCGCTGACTACCAGGCGATGAGAGTACCTCAGTACTAAGTTCAGTACTCATTGGCTTTTCTCCATCGTGCTATACGTGTTTCGTTATCTGCGCGTAAATCAAGCCAGTCGTGCATACGCGCAATGTCTCCCAGGTCAACGCTGCCATCAATGAGTTTGTCATAGCTGATATACCCGGCATCCACCGGGCGCATAAGATAGAGTTCACCATTGGGCAATGTTGCCAGTTCCAGTCCCGGATAGGTTATGCTGCCGTCCCGCTGGCGGGGCGTTCGAGCAAAAAATTTCCCAGACTGTCGCCTACCACACGACCGGCAAGCAGCAGCATATCTTTCAGGTCAATATCATCGAACAGCAGAACGCCATCACCGAAAATAGGTGTCCAGCTTTTTCCCTGTTGCCGGGAGATAACAGACAGACAAGGAAAAAGAATCGCATTGGTATCTTCTTCACGCATTTCAGAGAGCGTGACAGCCAGCCCCGGTAACAGTTTTTGAATCAGTGCCGCGCTGGAACCGCTGTCAGTTGCTGATGTCGGGGTATTAATGTCACTGAAAATCCCGGCCAGCGCCGGGAGCAGTTTGCGGGAAACTTTCAGTTGATCAAATACACTCATTTTTGCCAGGCGATACATTGCCCCGTTCATTTCAAATTCCATCAATTAAAACTCCCCAGGATTTGATCGATTTTTCCGCAGTCGAATTCCCACTTTACGGTACCCGCCGTTTTCCCATTGGTATGTTCTGGTTGCTGTTTGAAAGCCACTGAACGCGCAGTAGTCACATCACCAGACTCATTATTGCGGATCACAATCACATTATTACCCCAGGTAGCAGAGGAGAGGGTTTGTGCGTTATACATCAGTGAGAGTTTTTTATTCACTGGCGAGGTTTTCAGCAGTGTCACACTGATCGTGCCATGCTTCGCCGGACTGATACTGTGCATCACCTCCCCATCAGCCCCCAGTGTCATGGTGTTTTTTGCTGCCGCCATGGCGACAGTAATTCCTTCCTCACCATTGGCAGAGCCATAGCCAAGATCAATAACGCCAGTTGGACCGGCTAATGTTGCGCTAACATCACTGTAACTGTAAGTTGCCATCTGTTTTTCTCCTTATCGAACTACGTTAATTTGCACATCGGCGTAATGCACCGCACCGGCCAGCTTACAGGCCACCTGAATCAGGGGGGCCTTACGCGCTTCACGATCAGATTGCGCTTGCAGGGCCAGAGGTTGGGCATAGACGTAATAACCTTTGGTTAATGCCGCACCACTGGTCAACTGACCAATATCGCCACCATTCCAGATCCCGGCAGCAAGCAAACCATTGCTGACCGCCTGATCCATTGAGTACTCAATATTGCTTAACAGACGCGTTATCCCTGCTTCGGTTTGAGGGACTTTACTGGTAGAGGTGTAGAGCAGATTGAACAGATTGGTTTGTACGTAGTTTTGCAACCAGTCCAGGCCATGACGTTCATCGAAGAAATCACCATTTGCCATCACCCCCTGCTGCAAAATTGCGGTATCGTTGGCGTAGTACGCATACACATTGCAGTGTTTTGCTTCCAAAGCCTCTGCCTGAGCGAGAGTGATTTTTTCGTAGCTGACACCCGGTTGCTGCTTGAACTTGAGCGTAATCGTGGTGTTACTACCGTTAAAATTGACGGTGAATGCACGACCAAAGGCGGATACTGCAGCATAACGACTGCTGGTGGAGTACTGAACAAAAGTGCGTGACAGCCCGGCTGCTTTGAGTCGTGAAGCCAGGTCCGTGGTGCTGGTAGTCAGTAAGGTATCAGAAGAGGCTGTAGTGACCGCAAAAATACGGCTTAACGATGCAGACTCCAGTAACCCGGCAACGGCCAGCAGGTCATCATCACTGATTGCCTGTTCAGTGGCAATGGCCAGTCCATACCAGTTGGTATGTTCCAGGCAGGCAGCAACCGCTTCATTGAGCGTCTCTTTATTGCCACTCTCGCCCTCACTCAACGTCTCTACCCAGCGGCCAATGTAGAGCTGTTTCGGTTGTGGCGACTGAGAAAAATAGAGTGCCGCAGCCTTATACTCTTCGCTCTTCAGACCGAAATCACTGGCAACGCTTTCAATTCCCTCATACTGACGAATACGCTCAGCGGCTGAAATCACTGGCGTACTGCCGAGGATCAGTAAAGCACCGAAACTTCGACCGGCAGCAGCGGTGGGTGACATAATGACATCAACATTGACAATAGCGGATACAGGTAATCCCTGAGCCATAGTTATTCTCCAAAAAAAGTAAGTGGGGTTTCTAACAGTGATTGAATGCCATAATGGCGGGTGATTTTTCTGTGCAGGCGCAACGTCACATCATGACGGCGCACCCATTGTTCATCGATTTTTTCCGGGAATGCCGCAATCGGGCTATGGCTAACCAACGCCAGTCCTCGCGATTTCAGCACCTGGTGATTCTGCTCCACACACAGGCTGTCAAGAAACGCCATGGTCACGGCCTGGCTGGCAGCACCATAGAATGAGCAAACACAGGTCATTAATTCATGACGACATAATGTGCCGTGGTTTTCGTTATCCTGAGCCCAGGAGGGAGTGGCATCCAGTTCAATACCGGTGATACTAAAACCGCAACAGGTTTCCAGCGCGGTAGGCAATGTTTCAGTTTCAGTACTCCAGCGGACAAAAATATGGCTTTCTGCTACCTCACTGGCTTGCGCAAGCCAGCGCCTGAGTAACACCTCAAGCCCTTCATCATAGAGGGGGGGTATTCCCTGTGGGCTGAGAATGCCGGGCGATGTACCGTCATCTGCCATTAACACCTCCACAATCAAAAAACACATTTCGCGGCTGCGAAACGCAGGTACTCTCTGCGTGCATAAGTACTCCTCACTCAAAAAAAGAATGATTATTTACAACATGGTGATGATGATTATTCAGTGCTGCGCGGCAGAAGATTGCCGTAGTTTCTCACTCGCACGCAGTGCTGAGAGTTGATCGTTGGCGCGTTCAATGGCCGTCAGCAGAGGATCGATCCACAGCACCGCCTGACAGTAAGTCAGAGAGGTGGTGGTAGCGGCGCGATAATCGGTGCGGTCAACGCCGGAGGAAGTGGCAGACAGGGCGTCGGTACGTAGACGGTGCGTGTAACCGTACAACCGCTCAGCCACGGCAGCAGGCACAAGGGAATCACATATTTTTTCACCCTTGAGTTGCTCACGAAACTGGCTAAGATTTGCCTGCAGTTGTGCTTCTTTCGCTGCCGCACGATGCTGAGTTTCACGCGCCAGTTGATTGAAGTCTTCCAGCAAAACGGCCTGTTCCTGCAGAGCGC
>DWRH01000057.1:0-31084 GCA_022318365.1 Anthoptus insignis
TGCCTGAAAATCACATACTGATCGCTCCGACAACCAGGACTAAAATTAAATTTTATCTCTGGTGTGTCAGACTACGTTTTTGCATACTGCATGACACGCCACTATATTGTTACTCTGTGATTAACTATCTGATTAATGAGTGTTTGTTGGTCGTTTTTTTGCCACCAGACCGCATAAAGTGTTCTGGTTATAACAGGGGCTTCCGGGATGATGGAAAGCTCCGGGTAATCATATTGCCAGTGGGCAGGGAGACTGGCGTAAGCCATCAGGTTCTGCATTATCTGACGTGCAAACTGGGCTGATGGGGTTATTAATACCGGGTTATCAACTGCTTCGTAAAATCGATCGTATTCCGGGTTATTCTCTTCATCCCACTCGAGTTTTATGTAATGAAATTTTTCTGCTGCCCGGGAACGTTGCGAGCAAAAAAGTGCCATTGATATTTGCCCGATCTCCTTGCTGTGTAACTCCTCCATTTTAGGCAGAGAGGTGGTAACCAGCAGATCCAGATGACGGTCATGCAATTGTTTAACCAATACCTGGCGTGATGCGATTCTTGTTTCTATAGTTGAGCTATGGGGATGATGGAGTTGTGTCTGCAGCCACGGGGTAAGCACACTCTCCCAGAGCAGTGTGCTTGCACCTACGGATAAGTGGCGATGTTGTTGGGCGCCAGCTATCTCTTGTTTTGCGAGATTCCAGGTTTTCATCAGGCTTTCAGCATAAGGGATAAGCCGCTCACCTGCTGGAGTGAGTTGGATGTTATTACGATGGCGAATGAAAAGTGTCGTACCTATCTGATTTTCCAATTGACGTATGCGAAAACTGACCGCCGATTGGGTAAGATAAAGTGCTTCAGCTGCGCGGCCAAAGTGCCGCGTATGGCTCACTTGTAAAAAGGTTTTAAGTAAATCACTATCCACAACATCATCCTAAAAATTTTTTATCGATACGATTTAAATCTTTTGTTTTACACTCTGTCAAGCCTATCTAATACTCCGCGCAATTAATAGCTTAGCTATCAGAGAATCAGGAGCGTGTAAAATGGCGGAAAGTTTCGTAACCACTAATCGTTTTTTTGATAACAAACACTACCCACGCGGGTTCTCTCGACATGGTGATTTTACAATTAAAGAAGCGCAACTGCTGGAGCGTTTCGGCTATGCATTCAATGAGCTGGACCTGGAAAAACGCCAGCCAGTGACTGATGAAGAGCGCCAGTTTGTTGAAGTATGCCGTGGAATACGTGAACCCCAAACGGAAACAGAACGTGTCTGGTCAAAATACATGTCGCGCATTAAACGTCCAAAGCGGTTTCACACCTTATCAGGCGGGAAACCACAAATGGAAAGTGTTGAAGATTATAGCGATAGCGATGATTAAATGCGATAAAGGGCCATTAAAGGCCCTTAGCTTATAGATTTTTATGTAAATGATGCAGTAACCGGTCCATACTTCGATAACTCAGTGCTTCCTGTAAATGTTGCCGTTGGATATCGGCGGCATTGTTCAAGTCAGCAATCGTGCGGGATACTTTGAGTAAACGATGCCAGGCTCTCACAGACAGTCCTAACTGATTCAGTGTCTCCTCCAGCCAGCAAGCATCTTCTTTTGTTAGTAAACAATATCTCTTTATCATGTTTGTCGTCATATGTGCGTTGATGGTGCCTGCACGCTGAAGTTGTTTCTGACGGGCGACGATGACGCGCTGACGTACTACCTCACTGCTTTCACCCTCTTTTTCTGTCCGACTCAGTGTTCCAGGCGGCAATAAGGGGACTTCAAGAGAAAGATCAAAACGGTCGAGAAACGGGCCTGATAATCTACTCAGATAACGCAGAATTTGCCGGGGTGAGGCGCGGTCATGTTGTCCATCGTAACGGCCCATAGGGCTGGGGTTCATTGCAGCAATCAACTGAAAGCGTGCTGGATAACGGACCTTAGCCTGGGAGCGTGTAAGGTATATTTCTCCTGATTCCAGTGGTTCTCTGAGCCCATCCAGCGTTCTCCGTTCAAACTCGGGTAACTCGTCGAGAAATAACACACCATTGTGGGCCAACGAGATCTCTCCAGGTTTAGGGATTGATCCCCCTCCTACGAGAGCATTTCTTGATGCGCTATGATGAGGAGTACGGAAAGGCCGTAAGTACCACGAAGTCAGTGGGCATGATGGATTACTGAGTGAGGCAATGGCTGCGTTTTCGATGGCTTCAGACTCACTGAGTGGCGGAAGAATTGCCGTGAGACGTGTTGCCAGCATGGTTTTGCCTGTGCCGGGCGGGCCCATCAATAACAAATTATGCCCCCCTGCAGCGGCGATTTCGAGGGCGCGTTTAGCCTGTTCTTGTCCAATAATATCTTGTAAATCATCGTGCTGTGCTTTTTTTTGTTCCGGGGATGTGACCGGCTGATGAAGCGAGGCTTGCCCATGAAGAAATGCGCAGACTTCCTGCAAGTGAGAACTGGTCAGAGAGGCAGCATCGTGTAATAGCCCTGCTTCGTGGGTGTTATCGGTCGGAAGAATTAATTGTCGTCCGGCTGCATGTGCTGCTATAACCGCCGGAATGACACCTCTGACGCCGCGTAACGCACCGCTGAGGGTGATTTCACCGATGAACTCATACTTTGTCAGACTGTGTACAGGAATTTGCTGTGAAGCGGCGAGAATAGCGACAGCAATGGCGAGATCATAGCGGCCTCCCTCTTTGGGTAAGTCTGCCGGTGCGAGATTGACGGTGATCCTCTTTACCGGAAAGGTGAACCCACAGTTGATGATAGCACTGCGTACCCGCTCCCTGGCTTCTTTTACTGCTTTTTCCGGAAGTCCGACTAAGGTGAGTGCTGGTAAGCCACTACTGAGGTGTACTTCAACAGATACTGTCGGTGCCTCCATACCAATTGCTGCACGAGTGAAAATGACAGATAACATAATAAACTCCTTTCTGTTATCTCTCCCTCTCTACAGGGTTAGTGAGGTTCTGGCTCGTGTTTGGATAATAATCTGCGTATTTCTTCATAATTAACATCACCCTTTATACTTTGTTTCAATGCCAGTATGCTGTTTTTACACATTTATTCATGTAAGCATGGCAGCCTGAGGAGCTAATATATGATGTGTTTTTTTACCGATAGCGGCAGAAGATAAAAAATTAAAAAACGAAATTAGTTGAAAAACCGATAAGAATTGTGATAACTCTGTACTCAGATATTTAGATAGATGAATAAAGAGAGTCAGAATGCAAGCCCTTCTACGAGTCCTAAATGTGGTCGTCATTAGCGTCGTCGTGATTATTATCACGCCGTGCGGGGTCACGTTCGGAGGAAGAAAGGCTTAATAAGTCTGATTTCAAAAGAACCCCGCACCGAAAGGTCCGGGGTTTTTTTTTGGCTAATGGCAAATGTGAGAGGAACAGACGATGCATAATAATGGAGAGGATTATTGCCCTCCCCGCTACACGGGAGCGTTGCAATGATCGGAGCTCAGTGGGTGGTTCATGCGTTACGGCATCAGGGAATAGAGAGCGTTTTTGGTTACCCAGGTGGTGCCATTATGCCGATTTATGATGCGCTTTATGATGGTGGAGTTGAGCATATACTATGCCGTCATGAACAAGGTGCCGCGATGGCAGCTATCGGTTATGCACGCGCTACAGGTAAAACCGGGGTTTGTATGGCAACATCCGGACCTGGTGCCACCAATTTAATTACCGGCCTGGCCGATGCAATGATGGATTCTGTTCCGGTGGTAGCGATTACCGGACAGGTCGCTTCCGGTCTTATTGGTACTGATGCTTTTCAGGAAATCGATGTACTGGGTTTGTCTCTGGCTTGTACCAAACACAGTTTTCTTGTCTCATCACTGGAAAGTCTCCCTGGTGTACTGGCAGAGGCGTTTTCTATCGCAGCATCTGGTCGCCCCGGACCTGTGCTGATTGATATCCCGAAAGACATTCAGTTGGCCAGCGGAGATTTAGCTCTGCCGTTGACATCCGCGCCATTACCCGAAACTGCCGATGAGCACGCTATTCAACGTGCCCGGGAGATGCTTTGTGCCGCTAATAAGCCAATGCTCTATGTTGGTGGCGGTGTAGGTATGGCAAAGGCAGTTGCAACATTGCGTGATTTTATCCGTGAGACTACGATCCCGGTAGCGACGACCCTGAAAGGTCTTGGGGCCGCGGAGCGGGACGATCCCTGTTATTTGGGCATGTTGGGTATGCATGGCACCAAAGCGGCTAATTACGCCGTTCAGGAGTGTGATTTGCTGATCGCTGTCGGTGCGCGTTTTGACGATCGGGTGACGGGGAAACTCGATACTTTTGCTCCGCACGCGCAGGTAATTCATCTGGATATTGATGTCGCAGAACTTAACAAGCTGCGTCGGGCAAACGTGGCGTTATGTGGTGACATAAATACGCTGTTGCCTCGCTTGAGCCAGCCACTCTCGCTTGAGCCCTGGCGGCAACGCGTACAGGCACTGAAAAATGAACATGGATGGCGTTATGATCATCCAGGTGAAGCTATCTATGCACCGCTTTTGTTGAAGCAACTTTCGGCGGCTATGCCAGTGAATACGGTGATCACCACCGATGTTGGACAGCATCAAATGTGGGCAGCTCAGCATATGCAATTCACACAACCCGAGAATTTCATCACTTCCAGTGGTCTGGGCACAATGGGGTTTGGATTACCGGCCGCAGTCGGCGCACAGGTAGCCAGACCGCAGGATACCGTTATTTGTATCTCCGGAGATGGTTCATTCATGATGAATGTACAGGAACTGGGAACAATCAAGCGTAAGCAGCTACCCGTTAAGATTATTCTGTTAGATAATCAGCGGTTAGGGATGGTGCGCCAATGGCAACAGTTATTTTTTTCTGAGCGTTACAGTGAGACCACGCTGACGGATAATCCAGACTTCCTGGTACTGGCGAGTGCTTTTGGTATTCCTGGCAAAAGGGTCACCATGAAAGAGCAAGTCAGTTCAGCCCTGCAAGCGTTACTATCCGCTGATGGACCTTATTTACTGCATGTCGCCATAGACGAATATGAGAATGTATGGCCATTGGTTCCTCCCGGTGCCAGTAACGAAAACATGATGGAGCAAACCGCATGATTCAGCATCAATTGTCTATAGAGGCGAATGCACCACCGGAAATACTGGAGCGCGTGTTTCGTGTGGTGCGCCACCGTGGTTTTCAGGTCATGGCCATGAATATGGTCAATGTAAAAGAGACCGGCACAATTACTATTGATATGACAGTTAGCAGTCAGCGAGACATTGACTTACTGTTAACGCAACTTAGCAAGCTGCCCGATGTGTCAGCAGTAAATCTCCGGCAAAAAACAACACAACAAATCTGTGCGTGAGCACAAAAGGACTCAGAATGACTAAAACAGCAGACTTTATCTGGTTTAATGGTGAGATGGTTAAGTGGGAAGAGGCAAAGGTCAGTGTAATGTCTCATGCCCTGCATTATGGTACTTCAGTATTTGAAGGTGTTCGTTGTTACGACTCGCACAAAGGCCCGGTAGTTTTCCGTCACCGTGAACATATGCAGCGTCTGCTTGATTCAGCAAAAATCTATCGTTTCCCGGTAAAACAGGACATAGATACGCTGATGGAAGCCTGTCGTGAAGTGCTGCGTATCAACAAACTGCACAGTGCTTACATTCGTCCTTTAGTGTTTGTCGGGGATGTTGGACTGGGCGTGAATCCACCAGATGGTTACTCTACTGATGTCATCATTGCTGCATTCCCATGGGGAGCCTATCTCGGACCAGAAGCGTTGGAACAGGGCATCAGTGCCATGGTTTCGTCATGGAACCGTGTGGCGCCTAATACCCTGCCTACTGCCGCAAAAGCAGGGGGTAACTATCTTTCATCATTGCTGGTCGGTAGTGAGGCTCGTCGTCATGGTTATCAGGAAGGGATAGCACTGGATACTCAGGGTTATATCTCTGAAGGGGCGGGTGAAAACTTGTTCGAAGTGAAAGATGGTATTTTGTTTACACCGCCTTTCACTTCTTCTGCCTTACCAGGTATCACCCGTGATGCCATCATAAAGTTAGCGCAAGATTTAGGTATTGAAGTTCGTGAGCAGGTATTATCACGTGAATCACTCTATCTGGCTGATGAAGTCTTTATGTCGGGTACGGCGGCGGAAATCACGCCAGTACGCAGCGTTGATGGTATTCAGGTAGGCGAAGGGAAACGTGGCCCAATTACTACACAAATTCAATCCGCCTTCTTTGGCCTTTTCACCGGCGAAACAGAAGACAAATGGGGTTGGCTGGATCCAGTGAATCCCTGATAGACCGTGATTATTTACGGGTATCAGTTGGTACCCGTCTATTTTATTATTCTGGAGTATGAGCATGCCTAAGTACCGTTCCGCGACCACAACACATGGCCGTAACATGGCTGGCGCCCGCGCGTTGTGGCGTGCCACAGGAATGACGGATGATGATTTCGGGAAACCAATCATCGCTGTGGTCAATTCGTTTACACAATTTGTTCCTGGTCATGTGCATCTGCGTGATATGGGTAAGCTGGTGGCTGAACAGATAGAAGCTTCCGGTGGTGTAGCGAAAGAATTTAATACTATCGCCGTGGATGATGGGATCGCGATGGGACACGGTGGCATGCTTTACTCTTTGCCTTCGCGCGAACTGATCGCCGACTCTGTCGAATATATGGTGAATGCACACTGTGCCGATGCCATGGTTTGTATTTCTAACTGCGATAAAATTACTCCCGGCATGCTGATGGCCTCACTACGCCTTAACATTCCGGTGATCTTTGTTTCCGGTGGTCCAATGGAAGCCGGGAAAACCAAACTCTCTGATCAACTGATTAAACTTGATCTGGTTGATGCCATGATTCAGGGAGCCAATCCCAATGTCAGTGATGCTGAGAGTGATCAAATCGAACGCTCTGCTTGCCCTACCTGTGGCTCATGTTCCGGGATGTTTACCGCTAACTCCATGAACTGTCTGACGGAAGCGCTGGGACTGTCGCAACCCGGCAATGGATCATTGTTAGCCACTCATGCTGACCGTAAGACACTGTTTCTCAATGCCGGTAAACGCATTGTTGCTTTAGCGAAACGTTACTATGAACAGGATGATGCCAGTGTTTTGCCTCGTAGCATCGCCAACAAAGCAGCATTTGAAAATGCCATGACACTGGATATCGCTATGGGGGGATCAACCAATACGGTTCTGCACCTGCTGGCTGCGGCTCAGGAGGGTGATGTTGATTTTAATATTGCTGATATTGACCGACTTTCTCGCCGGGTTCCTCATCTTTGCAAGGTAGCCCCCAGCACTCAGAAATACCATATGGAAGATGTGCATCGTGCCGGAGGCGTACCGGGTATTTTAGGTGAGTTGGATCGTGCCAGTCTACTCGATAACACTACACGTAATGTGTTGCAAATGAGTCTGAAAGAAACGCTGGCTGAATATGACATCATGCAGACGGGTAACGATGCTGTAAAAACCATGTTCCGTGCGGGACCTGCTGGTATCCGTACCACACAAGCATTTTCTCAAGATTGCCGCTGGGATACGCTGGATGATGATCGGGAAAGTGGCTGTATTCGTTCCCGTGAGTTTGCTTTCAGTCAGGATGGTGGATTGGCCGTGTTATCCGGTAACATAGCTGAAGATGGCTGCATTGTAAAAACCGCCGGAGTGGATGAAGGAAGTCTGATTTTCCGCGGCCCGGCTAAAGTTTACGAAAGCCAGGATGATGCTGTAAGCGCTATTTTGGGTGGGAAAGTGGTTGCTGGTGACGTGGTGGTTATTCGTTATGAAGGGCCGAAAGGCGGACCAGGCATGCAGGAAATGCTTTATCCTACTACTTATCTTAAATCGATGGGGTTAGGAAAGAGCTGCGCACTGATCACCGACGGACGTTTCTCCGGTGGAACATCCGGTTTATCCATCGGACATGCCTCTCCTGAAGCCGCTAATGGGGGGACTATCGCATTGGTTAATGATGGCGACATAATCGATATCAATATTCCTCAGCGTACTATTGTGCTTGATGTATCTGAGTCAGAATTAGAGCAGCGGCGTCAACAACAGCTGGCTCGTGGTGAGGCTGCCTATACGCCAGTTGCACGTGAGCGGGAAGTTTCGTTTGCCTTGCGTGCCTATGCGTTGCTGGCAACCAGTGCCGATAAAGGGGCTGTCCGGGATAAAAGTAAGCTGGGAGGGTAACTATCATGGAAGAGTCGCAACGGCTTCCTGCGCAACCTAATGGTGCGGAATATCTGCGAGCAGTACTTCGCTCGCCAGTTTATGAAGTGGCGCAGGTAACCCCTCTGGAGAAAATGGAAAAAATTTCTCAACGCCTGGATAACACGGTGCTGGTCAAACGGGAAGACCGGCAGCCTGTGCACAGTTTTAAACTGCGTGGTGCCTATGCCATGATCGCCGGTCTGAGTGATGAGCAGAAGGCGCGTGGTGTGATCACTGCGTCGGCGGGCAACCATGCTCAGGGGGTGGCCTTGTCAGCCGCCCGGCTGGGGATAAAATCACTGATCGTCATGCCAGTGGCGACAGCTGATATCAAAGTGGACGCGGTAAGAAGCTTTGGTGGTAATGTACTGCTGTTCGGCGCTAATTTTGATGAAGCAAAAGCGAAAGCCATCGTTCTCGCCGAAAGCGAGGGTTATACGTTCGTCCCACCGTTTGATCATCCAATGGTCATTGCCGGGCAGGGCACACTGGCGATGGAGCTGTTGCAACAGAATGCCCATATTGATCGTATCTTTGTGCCTGTCGGCGGAGGTGGATTAGCGGCAGGTGTTGCGGTATTGATTAAACAGCTGATGCCACAGATTAAAGTCATTGCGGTGGAAGCCGAGGATTCTGCCTGTCTGCAGGCAGCGTTGCATGCCGGGGAACCGGTTGATCTAAGTCGCGTTGGTTTGTTTGCTGAAGGTGTGGCGGTGAAACGGATTGGCGATGAAACGTTCCGTTTATGTCAGGCTTACCTGGACGATATTATCACTGTTGACAGTGATGCCATATGTGCCGCAGTGAAGGATTTATTTGAGGATGTACGGGCGATTGCCGAACCTTCAGGTGCTCTGGCACTGGCGGGGCTGAAAAAATATGTCCAGCAACATCAGATTAAAGGCGAACGTCTGGCACATATCCTTTCCGGCGCGAATGTTAATTTTCATGGTCTGCGTTATGTCTCTGAACGTTGTGAGATAGGTGAACAACGTGAAGCGCTGTTTGCTGTCACTATCCCTGAGCGTAAAGGCAGCTTCCTCTCCTTTTGTCAGATCCTCGGAAACCGTTCAATAACTGAATTTAATTACCGTTTCTCTGATCGCGATCAGGCCTGTATTTTTGTTGGAGTACGTCTGACGAGAGGTCGTGAAGAACGTGATGAGATCAGTCTGCATCTGCAGGAAGCCGGTTACCATGTAGTGGATTTGTCAGATGATGAAATGGCAAAGCTGCACGTACGTTACATGGTCGGGGGGCGGCCTTCCGCTAAATTGAATGAACGTTTGCTGAGTTTTGAATTCCCTGAAGCTCCGGGTGCTTTACTGCGTTTCCTTGAGACGTTAGGGGCTTACTGGAATATCTCTTTGTTCCATTATCGCAGTCATGGTACCGATTTTGGACGTGTGCTGGTGGCTTTTGAGCAAAATGAATGTGAACCGCAGTTTGAAAATCATCTCGACGCATTGGGTTACCCTTACCATGATGAAACGGATAACCCGGCCTTTCGTTTTTTTCTGGCGGGTTAATCCTGAATAAGATGCCAGAACGCGCTAATTAGCGGCTCGTTATGCCGCTTTTTTTGCACACAGACCCCAAGTTCAAAAGGGGCCACCATTTCAACGCCATCGAGTAACAGGATACGTTTGCGTACCAGCTCTGGCGAGTTTTCCAGTACTACCTCAGGGAGCAGCGCGATACCACAACCGAGTGCGACCATTGAGACTATCGCTTCATGTCCGGATACTGTGGCGTAAATCAGTGGGCTGGTCAGATGACGTTGACGTAGCCACAGGTCAATACGCTGCCTCGCGGGTCCCTGGTCCGGTAAAATAAACGGTATCTCAGCCCAGTCCGGGTTTGTTTGTGTCGCCTGATGGTAAACCGGGCAAGGCAGTGCCGGAGCAATGAGAACCAGAGGAATCAGCCCTACCGGGGAAAAATCGACACTGGCAGGGAGGGGTTGTGGACGTCCTGCGATAGCAAAGTCGGCTTCTGTGCTTTGTACTTTTTCCAGTGCGTCTGCTGCATCACCCGTCGTGAGTTTTATCTCGACTAAGGGATGTGCGGCACGAAAACGGTCAAGCAGCGGGGGTAAATGGCTGTACGCGGCGGTGACCGAACAAAACAAGCGTAGCTCACCATTTAATGCCGGGCCATTATGACCAATGGCATGACGCAATTGCTGATATTGCAGTAATGTCTGTTGAGCAAAGAGACGTAATTTTTCTCCGGCATCGGTCAGCGTGACAGTTCGATTATCACGTAGCATGAGTGTTTGACCGAGATCGTTTTCAAGTCGCTGTATCTGGCGTGACAGCGTCGAAGGGCTGACATGTAGAGCCCTGGCGGTACGGCCAAAATGCCGACTTTCTGCCAAATGCATAAACAATTTCAGGTCGCGTAAGTCCATGTGGTGAATGCCTTGCGTTATCGTTGCGTTTTTTGCAATGTATGATTGTTAATATATCAATTTAAGCAATACATTTCCTGTCATATGATAGGGGTATAAGAGGGTGTTATCGGTGATGACCATCCCTCTCACTAAACAGTGCACTTATTTCATAGGGAGTTTTCATGGCAAATTATTTTAATACACTGAATCTGCGTAACCAGCTGGCTCAATTAGGTAAGTGTCGTTTTATGGCACGTGACGAATTTGCTGATGAAGCAAATTACCTGAAGGGTAAAAAGATCGTCATCGTTGGTTGTGGAGCTCAGGGGCTAAACCAGGGGCTGAACATGCGTGATTCAGGTCTGGATATTGCCTATGCACTGCGTGCTGAAGCGATTGCGGAAAAACGTCCTTCATGGCGTAAAGCAACAGAAAACGGTTTTAGTGTCGGCGCTTATGAAACACTGATCCCGGAAGCAGATCTGGTGATTAACCTGACGCCAGATAAACAGCACTCAGCTGTAGTGCAGGCAGTTCAACCGCTGATGAAACAGGGTGCTGCGCTTGGTTATTCTCACGGTTTCAACATTGTTGAAGTGGGTGAGCAGATTCGTAAAGATATTACTGTCGTGATGGTAGCACCAAAATGTCCGGGAACAGAAGTGCGTGAAGAGTACAAACGCGGTTTTGGTGTACCTACCCTGATTGCTGTTCATCCGGAGAATGATCCAAAAGGTGAAGGCATGGCAATTGCTAAAGCCTGGGCTGCGGCGACAGGTGGACATCGTGCTGGCGTGCTGGAGTCCTCTTTTGTGGCGGAAGTGAAGTCCGACCTGATGGGTGAGCAGACGATTCTGTGCGGCATGTTGCAGGCAGGTTCTCTGCTCTGCTTTGACAAACTGGTTGCCGAAGGCAAAGATCCTGCTTATACCGAAAAACTGATTCAGTTTGGCTGGGAAACCGTCACTGAAGCACTGAAACAGGGCGGTATTACATTGATGATGGACCGCCTGTCTAATCCTGCAAAATTACGTGCTTATGCCCTTTCTGAACAACTGAAAGGTATTATGGCACCGCTGTTCCAGAAGCATATGGATGATATCATCTCCGGTGAGTTTTCTTCCGGCATGATGGCTGACTGGGCCAATGATGATAAAAACTTACTGGGATGGCGTGAAGAGACCGGAAAAACGGCGTTTGAAAATGCGCCGCAGTATGAAGGTAAGATTTCTGAGCAGGAATATTTTGATTCCGGCGTACTGATGATTGCGATGGTAAAAGCGGGTGTTGAGCTGGCCTTCGAAACCATGGTAGCTGCAGGTATTATCGAAGAATCAGCCTACTATGAATCACTGCACGAGCTGCCGTTGATCGCCAATACGATTGCCCGTAAGCGTTTGTATGAGATGAATGTGGTGATTTCTGATACGGCAGAGTATGGTAACTACCTGTTCTCCTACGCTGCAGTGCCGCTGCTGAAAGAGTTTATGACTACTCTGCAGGCAGGTGATCTTGGCGCTCCTCTGGCAGGCTCAACTGCCGTTGATAATGCGCAGCTTCGTGAGGTTAATGAGGCTATCGCTCAGCATCCTATCGAGTCGGTTGGCCGTAAACTGCGTGGCTACATGACCGATATGAAAAGGATCGCTGTAGCAGGATAATTCCTCTGCGATTCAGCAAATAAAAAAGAGCGGAATTCCGCTCTTTTTTTATCATGAAATTCACCGGGAAAAAAGAAAAGTTCAGAGGCGGGGCAGCGCTCTAGTTGCGATAGAGCACTTTAATAATATGATAGCCAAACTGTGTGTGCAGGGGGCCATAAGGTTCCAGCAGTGGGCAGGAAAATACCACC
Organism: Anthoptus insignis; assembly: GCA_022318365.1. Lineage (NCBI taxonomy): Eukaryota > Metazoa > Arthropoda > Insecta > Lepidoptera > Hesperiidae > Anthoptus > Anthoptus insignis. The sequence goes on from DWRH01000057.1 coordinate 12,498, forward strand.
TTATCGAAAGCAGGCACCATGGCACCCTGCTTAAATTCACCTAAATGCCCGCCTTTTTTCCCTGAAGGGCAGACAGAGTGTTTCTTAGCCAGTTTTTCAAAATCAGCCCCTTCGTGTAGCTGTGCCAGAAGATCCTGGGCCAGTTTCTCTTCTTTCACCAGAATATGGAGCGCGGCAGCGTTTTTTGCCATGTGGAGTTCCTTGAGTCATCGATATGCTGGTAGCTATACTAGCACGCAGTCATTTGTTACTTCAGCCCTTTTATTGAGTGTCTATTATGCGTTTGAATCCCGGTCAACAGCGTGCTGTCACGTCTGTCACTGGTCCCTGCCTGGTTCTGGCGGGAGCTGGCTCAGGCAAAACAAGGGTGATCATCAATAAGATCGCTTATTTGATTCGTGAGTGTGGTTATCAGGCGCGACACATTGCCGCAGTAACGTTTACCAATAAAGCCTCGCGTGAAATGAAAGAGCGGATTGCGCAAACCCTGGGCCGCAAAGAGGCCCGTGGTTTGATGATCTCCACGTTTCATACACTGGGTCTTGAGATAATCAAACGAGAGTATGCTGCGTTGGGCATGAAAGCCAACTTTTCCTTGTTTGACGACCAGGATCAATTAGGGTTACTGAAATCACTCACAGAAGAGTGGCTGGAAAATGACAAAGATTTACGACAACAGTTAACCTCTGCGATCAGTAACTGGAAAAATGCCTTACAGGACCCGGTTCAGGCCTTAGCTTCTGCGGTATCTGAACGCGAACAACTGTTTGCCCGTTGTTACACTCTCTATGATGCCCATCTTCGTTCCTGTAATGTGCTGGATTTTGATGATTTAATTTTACTTCCCACTCTGTTGTTTCAGCGGAATAGTGAGGTAAGAGAACGCTGGCAACAACGTATTCGTTATCTGTTGGTGGATGAGTATCAGGACACGAATACCAGCCAGTACGAGTTAGTAAAATCACTGGTGGGGGCACGGGCACGGTTCACGGTAGTCGGTGATGATGATCAATCTATCTACTCATGGCGCGGGGCTCGTCCACAGAATCTGGTATTGCTAAACAATGATTTTCCTGCTCTTGAAGTGATTAAACTGGAACAAAACTATCGTTCTTCACAGCGGATCCTCAAAGCAGCCAATATATTGATTGCTAACAATCCTCATGCGTTTGAGAAAAAACTGTTTTCAGAGCTGGAGTATGGCGCGGAATTGAAAGTAGTCAGTGCTAACGATGAAGAGCATGAGGCTGAACGTGTTACTGGTGAATTGATTGCGCATCACTTTATTCATAAAACCAGATACCAGGATTATGCGATCCTCTACCGGGGTAATCATCAGTCACGTGTATTTGAAAAAATGTTGATGCAGAACCGTATTCCGTACCGAATTTCTGGCGGAACTTCGTTTTTCTCCCGACCGGAAATTAAAGATCTTCTGGCTTATTTGCGAGTACTCACCAACCAGGAAGATGACAGTGCATTCCTGCGTATCGTCAACACTCCCAAACGAGAAATAGGTCCCACCACAGTACAGCGATTAGGTGAGTGGGCGACTCAACGTCAAAAAAGTTTGTTTAATGCCAGTTTTGACCTTGGATTGGGACAAACGATGGCGGCAAAGGGGTTATCCGCATTGCAGCGCTTCACATCATGGTTACAGGAACTGATCAGGCTTGCGGAAAAAGAGCCGCTTATCGCAGTACGTGACTTGATCCGCGGGATTGATTACGAAAGCTGGTTGTTTGAGACCTCTCCCAGCCCGAGAGCCGCAGAAATGCGCATGAAAAATGTGAACACCCTTTTTCAGTGGATGAGTGAGATGCTGGAAGGTTCTGATCTGGATGAGCCAATGACGCTGACCCAGGTTGTGACACGCTTTACGCTGCGCGACATGATGGAACGCGGAGAAAACGATGAGGAAGCCGACCAGGTGCAGTTAATGACACTCCATGCGTCAAAAGGGCTGGAGTTTCCTTATGTTTATCTGGTGGGTATGGAAGAGGGGCTGTTACCTCATCAAAGCAGTATCGATGAAAACAATATTGAGGAGGAACGCCGTCTGGCTTATGTTGGTATTACCCGTGCGCAAAAAGAATTGACGTTTAGTTTGTGTCGCGAACGTCGTCAGTACGGCGAGCGTATCAGGCCAGAACCGAGCCGCTTTCTACTCGAACTCCCTCAGGATGATTTAGTATGGGAACAAGAGCGCAAAGTAGTGAGCGCTCAAGAGCGTATGCAGACCGGCCAAAGTCGGGTTGCCGGCCTGAAAGCGATGCTGGAAAAATCACGAGGTCAGGGAGGATGACATATACTTCGCTTATTCGCGATCAGTTAGTAAGTACAAACTCCCAGTGAACATAGCTCTGTAACAGGCTTTCCTGTGCTAATAACTCATAACGCAGTGGAAAGTCTGTAGCCCATGAGGCTGGCAAGGCCAGTTTTAGTGTCAGTGAGGGTGTGGTCTCCAGACCCTCCAGCGGAATAGTTGTTTCTCGTCGGTCACTGGCGAAAATTATTGCCAGACGCAGTAAACGACACAGTTTCTCAGCACTTTCCTGAGAAATAGCACGTTGATCTCGTAAAAGAGTGACATCGATATGAGATGCCTGATTTCTGAGTAAAGCCGCTATACAGTTTTTTTCTGCCAGGGTAAAACCCGGTAGATCAAGATTTTTTACCAGGTAAGCGGCATGCTGTGGCGCGGATTTAAACGTAATACTCAGGCCAATTTCATGGATGAAACAGGCACTTTCCAGTAGATCCCACTCTCCGGTGCCAAGCAACCAGTGGTCCTGAAGATGTTCAAAGAGTCTTCTGGCGATATTCCGCACATTACCCGCCTGCCAGGTATCCAGCGTAAAGCGCTGCTGCAGAGTGCTTAATGTACGGTGACGGATATTTTTTTCGGCCGGAAGATTGAGCATACTGTAAATTATGCCTTCTCTGAGTGCTCCGCCAGCCAGTGTCATGCTGGTTAATGACAAAGCCCGAAAGATAGCGATTAATATAGATAGCCCACTGGGAAAAACCAGGGCACGTTCCAGTGTTAATCCATCTATTTCAAGCTCTTCGAGTTTACCACACTGAATGGCCTGCTTTTTTAACTGCAAGAGTTTATTCAGCGTAATATGTTCATCCATCCCTTGTGCCAGCATTATATCCTGTAATGCCTGAACGGTACCGGAAGCTCCAACGCAGATTTGCCAGCGCTGTTCGTTCAGCAAATGAACTGCTGCCTGTAGTTGTATTTTGGCTGCATTTTCTGCCTGGCGAAAGTTATCCTCAGTGAGCTGACGATCAGCAAAATAGCGTTCCAGCCAGGTGACGCATCCCATCGATAAACTAAGCAATGCTGTGGAGTGTTCTCCGCATCCGGTGACCAGCTCAGTGCTGCCACCACCGATATCCACAACCAGGCGTTGTTCCGGGCCTGCCGTAGTATGCGCAACACCCTGGTAGATCAACTGAGCTTCCTGCTCGCCACTGATAATATCTATCTGATGACCGAGAATTTGTTGTGCTTTATGCAAGAAAAAATCAGCATTTTTTGCCAGACGTAGCGTGGCTGTAGCCACCACGCGCACGCGCGAGGCTGACAGCCCAGCGAGGGGTTCGGCAAACAGCTGCAGACACTCCCAGCCTCTCTGCATAGCTTCATCAGAAAGGATATTTTTCTCATTCAGACCCGCAGCCAGACGCACCTTACGCTTGATGCGTGCGACAGTTTGTAAACTACCGGCCACCTCTCGCGTCACCAGCATATGAAAGCTGTTGGAACCAAGGTCAATAGCAGCATAAAGCGATGATGCGCTGTTCATAGATAATCTACGCCGGACGTTTACGGTTAGAGTGACGAGAAGTACCACTCCTGCGATGATTAGTGCTACGCCGAGGCGTATTACTATTACGTGGCCGGCTCAGACGTTTTGGTGCAGGGAGATCGTCCATTAGCGCCTCACTATCATAGCGACTGACCGGAATACTGTGGCCGATATACTCTTCTATAGCGGGTAGATTCAGCGCATACTCTTCACACGCCAGTGTGATTGAGTGACCTTTGGCACCAGCACGCCCGGTTCGACCAATGCGGTGCACATAATCTTCCCTGTCATCGGGTAAATCATAATTAAATACATGTGTGACTTCAGGGATGTGTAAGCCACGTGCAGCCACATCGGTTGCAACAAGAATATCGAGATCGCCTTTGGTGAAATCTTCAAGAATGCGTAAGCGTTTTTTCTGAGCAACATCGCCAGTCAGGAGCCCAACCCGGTGTCCATCAGCTGCCAGCGCACCCCATATCTCTTCACAACGGTGTTTCGTGTTGCCAAAAATGATAGCTCTGTCTGGCCACTCCTCTTCAATGAGGGTTTGCAGAAGACGCATCTTTTCATCATTGGAGGGATAAAATAGCTCTTCTTTGATACGGTGGCCGGTTTTTTGTTCTGGTTCGACTTCAACATATTCAGCGTTATTCATATTTTCGAACGCCAGTTCACGCACCCTGAATGAGAGCGTGGCAGAGAAAAGCATATTCAAACGCTGATCTGCGGCTGGCATGCGGCGGAATAACCAGCGAATATCTTTAATAAAGCCGAGGTCAAACATACGGTCAGCTTCATCAAGCACTACCACCTGCATAGCTCCTAAATTGACATGGTTTTGCTTGGTGTAATCGATTAAACGGCCGGTGGTGGCGATTAAAATATCGACACCATTTTCCAACACTTTGAGTTGCTTATCGTAGCCGTCACCGCCATAAGCCAGGCCAAGATTGAGCCCGGTAACCTGAGCCAAAGGCTGGGCATCGGCGTGGATTTGTACGGCTAATTCACGGGTAGGAGCCAGGATCAGCGCACGAGGCTGGTTAGTCTGCCGGGCTTCCGGGGCAGGGTGTGTGAGTAGATAATGAAACGTTGACGTCAGGAACGCCATCGTTTTTCCGGTACCTGTTTGCGCCTGACCAGCAACATCCCGCCCATTCAAAGTGAAAGGCAAAGCGAGCGCCTGAATAGGCGTACAGTTATGAAACCCTTTTTTCTCAAGAGCTTCTATAACCTGCGGGTGCAGGGCGAAGTCGGAAAACTTCTTTTCAGTTAAGTGTGTTTTGCTCATAGTGTCGTAGAATATCAGCTAACTATTGCTTTACGAAAGCGTATCCGTTGAAATAAAGTCAACCTACGTTGGCAGATTTTGCGCCAATCGGCCAGACATAATCTTTTGGAGTAAATATGAGCAGCGAAAAAATTGTTCACCTGAGCGATGATAGCTTTGAAAATGATGTATTAAAATCAGACAGTTTGACACTGGTCGACTTCTGGGCAGAGTGGTGTGGTCCTTGTAAAATGATTGCGCCAATCCTGGATGAAGTGGCCGAAGAGTATGCTGGTAAGCTGGTGGTGACTAAACTGAATATTGATGATAACCCGGCGACTGCGCCAAAATATGGTATTCGCGGGATACCTACTTTGCTGTTATTCAAAAATGGTGAAGTGGTAGCAACCAAAGTTGGCGCGCTGTCTAAAGGACAGCTAAAAGATTTTATTAACGCTAATCTCGGTTAAAATTGCTCTGGCCGCTCCGGTAAATGCATTTTTTTTGCACATTGCTGGACGGCCGCAAAGAAGCATGATACTTTTAGTTAACTGCACGCTATGCACATACCTTTTTTGAATCTTTTTTTCCTTGTTGAGCGCCGTTCAAATTCACTATCAGTGGCATTCAGCAATCTGACGATTAGTATCACTAGCATTTTCGGCGTCTTATCTTTGTGTTCTCCTGGTTTTGTACGCTGTAGCTGTGCGTAATTACCATGTGGGGAAGTTTGATAAGAACACCATGAGCAGGCATGGATTTTTTTCACCATACCACTGACGACAAACATTTCGAGATTTACCCCGAGTTTAAGAACCCACCACTATGAATCTTACCGAACTAAAAAATACGCCGGTCTCTGAATTGATCACTCTCGGCGAAAGCATGGGACTGGAAAACCTGGCGCGGATGCGCAAACAGGACATCATTTTCTCAATTCTCAAACAACATGCTAAAAGCGGCGAAGATATCTTCGGTGATGGCGTGTTGGAAATTTTGCAAGATGGCTTTGGCTTTCTGCGTTCAGGCGATAGCTCTTATCTTGCCGGGCCTGATGATATTTATGTTTCTCCTAGCCAGATTCGTCGTTTTAATCTGCGTACTGGCGATACTATCGCTGGTAAAATTCGCCCACCTAAAGAGGGTGAGCGTTACTTTGCCTTATTGAAAGTTAACGAAGTTAACTTTGATAAACCAGAAAATGCCCGCAGTAAAATTCTCTTTGAAAACCTCACGCCGTTACATGCCAATTCACGTCTGCGCATGGAGCGTGGTAATGGTTCTACCGAGGATTTGACCGCACGAGTACTGGATTTAGCATCGCCAATTGGTCGCGGTCAGCGCGGTTTGATTGTTGCGCCGCCTAAAGCCGGTAAAACCATGTTGCTGCAAAATATTGCTCAGAGCATTGCTTATAATCACCCCGATTGCGTGCTGATGGTACTGCTGATCGATGAGCGTCCTGAAGAAGTCACGGAAATGCAGCGTCTGGTGAAGGGGGAAGTGATTGCTTCAACGTTCGATGAACCTGCTTCCCGTCACGTCCAGGTAGCTGAAATGGTGATTGAAAAAGCGAAGCGACTGGTTGAGCATAAAAAAGATGTCATTATCCTGCTTGATTCTATTACTCGTCTGGCCCGTGCTTATAACACGGTGGTACCGGCTTCAGGTAAGGTATTAACCGGTGGTGTGGATGCAAATGCACTGCACCGGCCAAAACGCTTCTTTGGTGCGGCACGTAATGTGGAAGAGGGTGGTAGTTTAACCATCATTGCCACAGCTTTGGTTGATACCGGCTCTAAAATGGATGAAGTGATTTACGAAGAGTTTAAAGGTACCGGTAATATGGAATTGCATCTGGCGCGTAAAATTGCGGAGAAACGTGTTTTCCCGGCTATTGATTACAACCGTTCCGGGACCCGTAAAGAAGAGTTGCTGACGACACCAGAAGAGCTACAAAAAATGTGGATCCTGCGCAAAATTATCCATCCAATGGGTGAGATTGATGCAATGGAGTTCCTGATTAATAAGCTGGCAATGACTAAAACCAACGACGAATTCTTCGATATGATGAAACGCTCGTAGTTGCTTCTGATTGTCGCCCATATACTGAACGCCGCGTTTCTACGTGGCGTTTTTTTTATGATTCTGTTGTGTAAGGTTTTTTTTCTGGAAAGGTGTTAACTGGACAGGGATAACATGAGATTTGTCGCTCATCGACAAATTAGGAATAAACCTTAACAGAAAATCGCAGTTATTTTCACTTTAATGGCATAATAACGCTGTGAAATTTTACGCTTATCTGAGAGCTGGTTAATGTGAATTTACTCAACATGAGTGCGGAGCTTGCGTTAGTCTTCCTGTTTTCGCTGGCCTTTCTTTTTTGCGCCCGTTGGCTGGCAAAAAAAATTGGTCTGGTTGATAAACCCAATTACCGGAAACGCCATCAGGGCGTAATCCCCTTAGTGGGCGGCATCTCAGTGTTTGCCGGCGTGACGTTTGGTCTGTTGCTCAGTAATGCGTATATTCCCCATGTTATGCTTTATCTGGCGTGTGCTGGTGTATTGGTCCTGATTGGTGCGCTGGATGATCGGTTCGATATCAGCGTTAAAATGCGCGCGGTAGTACAGGCTGTTGTTGCGGTGATTATGATGTCATACGGTCATCTTCATTTGCTCAGTCTCGGATTTATTCTTGGGCCGTGGGAATTGATTGTTGGCCCTTTTGGCTATGTACTCACTCTGTTCGCAGTATGGGCAGCGATTAATGCTTTCAACATGGTGGACGGCATTGATGGCTTACTGGGCGGTCTTTCCTGTGTCACTTTTATTGCGCTTGGTACGCTGCTGTGGCACGACGGGCAACAAAGCCTGGCGATGTGGTGCTTTATGATGATTGCCGCTATTGTGCCTTATATTTTACTGAATACCGGGCTATTTGGTTATCGATATAAAGTTTTTATGGGCGATGCAGGAAGTACGCTGATTGGTTTTACGGTGATCTGGATCCTGCTGGAGTCGACCCAGGGGCCGGCACATCCGGTCACGCCTGTGACCGCGCTCTGGCTTATCGCGATTCCTTTGATGGATATGGTGGCGATTATGTACCGCCGACTGAGTAAAGGAATGAGTCCTTTTTCTGCCGACCGGCAGCATATTCACCATTTAGTGATGCGGGCAGGGTTTAACTCAAAGCAAGCATGCCTGTTGATTACGCTGGCCGCATTGCTGCTGGCTGGAATAGGTATTGCCGGTGAGTCGCTGACCCTGGTGCCTGAGTGGGTGATGCTGGTGTTATTTTTACTGGCTTTTATGCTGTATGGCTATTGCATAAAACGCGCATGGCGAGTGGCGAGATTGATGCGCCGGATAAAAAGGAAATTGAGGAATCGTCTTTAACCACGCAAAGCGCGTGACGTAATAAGTCGGTTGATTGTCATTCGGGGAGTAAACCAGTGAGTCATTACGATGGTAGTGATAATGCTTTAGATATTCAGGCGCTCGGTGAGGCATTGTGGCGGGGAAAAACATGGATTGTGAGTCTGGCAATCGTGTTTGCGGCAACGGCGCTGCTGGTCTCATTTTGTGTTACGCCGCGCTGGAGCAGTACTGCAGTCACTGATAAAACCTCCATTGAACGGTTAGGTCAGTACTATGTAAATCAGCAATTCATTAATCACCTTGATGCCAAAGCGGGCAATCTGCAAGCACCAATGCCGTCATTGCCGGAGAGTGCTTATCAGGAGTTTGTTAAACAACTCTCAGCCTGGGATACCCGGCGTGAATTTTGGCTGGCCAGTGCCTATTACCAGCAGCAGCGTACCGGGGATGCTGGTAAAGATGGATTGTTGCTGGATAAGCTGACCGGAGATATTCAGTTTCAACCGTCTGATGTGGCAAAAAACAGTGCAGACAGTATCAGGTTATCTGCGCAAAGTGCTCAACAGGCAAATCTGCTATTACGTGATTATATCGCTTTTGCTAATCAGCGAGCGGTTAATTACCTGAATCAGGCACTGCTCGGCGCATGGCATGCCTGTACGGTACAATTATCAGCACAACTGGTCCGACAGGAAAGCGCTGTGTCAGCGCAATTCACCCGACAAATAAAACGTATCCGTCAGGCATTACAGGTTGCCAGTGAAAATCAGATTGAACAGCCTAAAACGATTGCTCTGACTTCTCAGATGGCTGACGAAGAGATTTTTTTACTCGGACGTCCGCTGTTACAAGCTCAGCTTGAGATGCTAGAGTCCAGTGGACCGGATTACGATGTTGAATACCATACCAATAAAGCGCTAATGGCAACACTCAGTGCCGGGCCTCCTCAGCCAGAAAATTTTCAGGTCTATCGTTATTTGCGCACACCTGAAATACCGGTAATCAGAGATTCGCCTCGTCGCATGGTCTGGGTGCTGATTTGGGGGACCACGGGTGCTTTTATTGGCGCTGGAGTTGCCTTATACCGTCGGGCTCGCGTGGTAGCAACGCAATCATTATTGTCGAAAGTGAGAGGGAACGCGTGAAGGTTCTGACGGTTTTTGGTACGCGCCCTGAAGCTATAAAAATGGCCCCGTTACTGCATGCTCTCGCACAGGAAAAAACGATTGAGTCGCGGTTATGTGTTACCGCTCAGCACAGAGAAATGCTTGATCAGGTTCTGTCATTATTTTCACTTGAACCCGATTTTGATCTCAATATCATGCGTCCTGAACAGGGATTAACCGAGATCACCTGCCGTTTACTGGAGGGTTTAAAAGCCGTTTTTCAGGTGTTTAAACCCGATATTATTTTGGTTCATGGTGATACCACCACCACGTTTTCTGCCTCTCTGGCTGCTTTTTATCATCATATTCCGGTGGGCCATATAGAAGCAGGTTTACGCACCGGAGATCTCTCAGCACCATGGCCTGAAGAGGCTAATCGTACACTGACTGCCCGGCTGGCAAAATATCATTTTACCCCTACCGAAGTAGCACGGGATAATTTATTGCGTGAAAATTTTCCTGCCGCAGACATTTTTGTCACTGGTAATACAGTGATTGATGCGTTGTTCTGGGTACGGGAGCGCATCATTAATGATGCGCGTTTTCATCAGAAACTTGCTGCAGAGTATCCTTTCATCGAGAGTAACAGACCGATGCTGCTGGTAACCGGCCACCGTCGCGAGAGCTTCGGTATAGGGATGGAGAGAATTTGTCAGGCATTGCGAGAGATTGCTCATCGTCATCCCGAAGTACAAATCATCTGGCCGGTGCATCTCAATCCTCATGTCCATCAGCCTGTGATGCGCTTATTACAGGGTATTGAAAATATTACCCTTATCGGGCCCCAGGACTATTTGCCCTTTGTCTGGCTAATGCTGCATTCGACGTTGATTCTGACCGATTCCGGTGGTATTCAGGAAGAAGCACCATCGCTGGGTAAACCGGTACTGGTGATGCGTGACACGACTGAACGTCCGGAAGCGATACATGCCGGGACGGTAAGACTGGTAGGGACAGACAGTGCCAAAATTGTCAGTGAAGTCACCAGACTACTGACTGATCCTCAGGCCTACCAGGCGATGTCGCGCGCTCATAATCCTTATGGAGATGGCTCTGCCTGTCAGCGTATTGTGCAGATCCTCAAACAAAATGGACGTCGTGATGAACTTTAATACTATCTCTATCATCGGGCTGGGTTATATCGGTCTTCCCACTGCGGCTGCTTTTGCTGCAGAGCACATCCAGGTTATCGGTGTCGATACTAATCCCCATATTGTCGATACCATTAATGCGGGCAAGGTTCACATTGTAGAACCCGCTCTGGCGGAGGCCGTACAACGAGCCGTGGCTGAAGGCCACTTATCGGCGACAAGTAAACCGGTAGCGGCGGAGGCTTTTTTAATTGCAGTACCCACACCATTTCGTGAAGGAAAGTTACCGGACATGAGTGCAGTGGAAGCGGCGGTGATGGCTATTGCTCCGGTTCTGGAACCCGGCAGCCTGGTGGTGCTTGAATCGACTTCACCGGTTGGTACTACCGATCTGGTCGCACAATGGCTGGCATCAGCTCGTCCCGACCTCACCTTCCCCCATCAACGGGGAGAGATGTGTGATGTACATATTGCTTACTGTCCTGAGCGGGTTTTGCCGGGGCGAATCATGGTCGAAATCATTAATAATGATCGGGTTATCGGGGGAATGACCGCCCGGTGTTCAGAGCTTGCCAGCCAGTTGTACGGCCGTTTTCTGACAGGAAATTGCGTGGTCACGGATGCACGTACTGCTGAAATGTGTAAGTTAACGGAAAACAGTTACCGTGATGTCAATATCGCGTTTGCTAATGAGTTATCGTTAATTTGTGCAGAGCAGGGTATTAACGTCTGGGAGTTGATAAAGCTGGCAAATCTGCATCCGAGGGTCAATATTTTGCAGCCCGGTCCCGGCGTTGGCGGTCACTGTATTGCCGTCGACCCGTGGTTTATCGTGGCACAAAATCCTCAGCAGGCAAGGCTGATTCGCACGGCACGTGAAGTGAATGATGCAAAGCCCGGGTGGGTGGTGAGCCAGGTGAAAAATGCAGTGGCGGATTGTCTGGTGCGTAGCAACCGGCGAGTGAGCGAACTGACTATTGCCTGTTTTGGCCTGACGTTCAAAGCCGATGTTGACGATCTGCGCGGCAGTCCTGCGCTGGAGATAGCGGCAGAACTGGCACAATGGCATCCTGGCACAACCCTGATCGTTGAGCCACATATCAACCAATTACCGCTGCTGTTTTCTGATACGACAATGTTAACCGATAAGCAGGATGCTCTGCAGCGCGCTGATATTCTGGTGATGCTGGTTGACCATAGCCAGTTTAAAATGATTACACCTGAAGAACGGGCTTTACTCACTGTTGTTGATACCCGCGGAATCTGGTGCTGAGCGTTCGCTTTAGCCGACAGCCAGCGTTTAGCTATCTGAACGAAGATAATAATGGAGAGTAGCAATGTCTCTGGAGATAGAAGTTAATCCGCTGGTCTGGGAAAGTGAATTTTTTGCTCAGCGCATGGGGCGGGTGATCATCACTGAGAGCACAGCCGCGACCTCCACGCCGCTCCTGTATGGCGATTATGATATTCTGCAGGCCAGGGTGCCCGCGCAACAAACCACGCAGATTGATCTTCTCGGGAGTTTGGGTTTTAAGCTGGTCGAGGGCGAGATGGACTATGTGCTGAGTGTAGATAATACGCAGCGACCCGCGGGGATCCGCATTGCCCGCGAAGCGCATATTCCCTTTCTGCGTCAGTCTGCCAGCGAGGCATTTACTTTCAGCCGCTTTCGTGAACCCTGGTTTAAACCCGGAGAGGCCGGACGATTTTATGCGCAATGGATTGAAAATGCGGTGCGCGGATGTTTTGATGACCAATGCTTACTGGCTGTCACTCCTGATGATGAAATCCAGGGATTTGTGTCGTTGCGAGCTCAGGCTGAGGGATATGGGAGAATTGGCTTATTAGCTACCCTTCCCGCAGCCCAGGGTGCCGGTGTAGGGCAGAGACTGATCAGTGCCGCTGCAGACTGGTGTCGGGTACAACGCTTATCACGCCTTTATGTGGCAACTCAATTCGCTAATCTGCCAGCATTGCGCTTATACCAGCGTTGTGGTGGGGTTCTTGCCAGCGCCTCGTATTGGTTATACAGGTGAACAAATGATTCCTTTTAATTCACCACCCGTAGTCGGCAGCGAAATTGATGTCATGCAACAGGCGATGTCGAGTGGCAAATTATCCGGTGATGGGGAATATACCCTGCGTTGTCAGCAGTGGTTGCAGGAGCATTGTGGCAGTGAGCGTGTGCTGCTGACCCCGTCCTGTACTGCGGCACTTGAGATGGCGGCACTTTTGCTTAATATCCAGCCCGGCGATGAAGTGATCATGCCGAGTTACACTTTTGTCTCTACCGCAAATGCGTTTGTGCTGCGTGGTGCTCACATTGTGTTTGTTGATATTCGTCCTGATACGCTAAACATTGATGAAACACTGATTGAGGCGGCGATTACGCCGCAGACAAAAGCCATTGTTCCGGTGCATTATGCGGGAGTGGCCTGTGAGATGGCGGCGATTATGAGCCTCGCTGCACAATATGGTCTGTTTGTGGTTGAAGATGCGGCCCAGGGAATAATGTCCCGCTATGATAATCAGGCGCTGGGGGCGATGGGTCATATTGGTTGTTTTAGTTTCCATGAAACGAAAAACTATACGGCAGGGGGCGAGGGCGGCGCGATTTTACTCAATGATCCGGCTCTGGTGACGCGAGCGGAAATTATTCGCGAAAAAGGCACTAATCGCAGCCAGTTCTTTCGTGGACAAGTGGACAAATACACCTGGCGTGATATCGGGTCCAGTTATCTGATGTCAGATTTGCAGGCCGCCTATTTGTGGGCACAATTACAGGCAGCAGAGCAAATTAATACCCGTCGTTTAGTCTTATGGCAAAATTACTATCAGGCTCTGTTACCTCTGGCCGCATCAGGTCTGGTTTGTCTGCCCTCCTGCCCGTTATCCTGCCAGCACAATGCGCATATGTTCTACATCAAACTCCGTGACAATCACCAGCGTAGTCAGTTGATTGAGACGCTGAAACAGGAGGAGATTCTGGCGGTATTTCATTACATTCCCCTGCATACTTCCCCGGCAGGAAAGCGTTTTGGTCACTTTCATGGCAGTGATAAGGTGACGCTATTTGAGAGTGAGCGTTTGTTACGCTTGCCGCTGTTTTATAACATGACCGACACCCAGCAACAGCAGGTGATTTCGGTATTGCTGCGTTTTTTTAGCTGATATGTCACTGGCAAAATCATCACTCTGGACAGCAGCATCGACGCTGGTCAAGGTTACTGCCGGTTTATTGGTGGTGAAACTCTTTGCATTGTCTTTTGGGCCTGAGGGAGTAGGGCAGGCCGGTAATTTTCGCCAGATGATCACCGTATTAGGGGTGCTGGCTGGCGCGGGTATTTTTAATGGCGTGACGAAATATGTTGCCAGTTGTGCCAACATGCCCGACAAGCTAAGACGTGTCACAGGGACTGCATCCTCTCTGGTGCTGTTTTTTTCGCTGTTCCTGGCATTACTCTTTCTTCTTTTTCCTGCTCAGATTGCCACCTTATTATTTGGTGATGATCATTTTCAGGGCGTTATTCGTCTCGTCGCATTATTACAGTGTGGTATTGCCTGGGCCAATTTATCTGTCTCGGTGATCAAAGGGTTTCGTGATGCCAGAGGAAATGCGCTGGTGGTGATGGGCGCCAGTGTGCTCGGGGTCATGTTGTGGTATCTCTGTTACCGATGGTGGGGCTACGCCGGAGCCCTGGCCGGGCTGGCGGCAATCCCTGCCATTGTGTTGTTACCGGCGCTCTATTGCTTATCACATTATTCCACGCTTTCATGGCGTGATTTCCTGCCTGTTTGGGATGGTGTTATTGCCCGTCATCTGGGTAAGTTTACCCTGATGACGTTGATCACTGCAGTGACACTGCCGGTTGCCTGGGTGATGATGCGCAATCAGCTTGCTGCCAGCGAGGGCTGGCAGCAAGTAGGGTTATGGCAGGGTGTGACAACGTTTTCGGATGCCTGGTTACAATTTATTACCGCGTCGTTCACCGTCTGGTTACTGCCAACACTGGCAAGATTGCAGGATCGTCAGCAGATTGCGGCAGAAATTTTTCGCACGCTGCGTTTTGTTTTTCCTGTGATGTTGCTGGTGAGTGGTATTATCTGGTTATCTCGCGATCTGGTCATTCAGTTGCTGTTTTCGGCGGAATTTACCGGCATGCGTGATCTGTTTATCTGGCAACTGAGTGGAGATATTTTTAAAATTGGTGCCTATGTATTTGGTTATCTGGTGATTGCTCACGCGTCATTGCGTTTTTACCTGTTAACTGAGTTGACACAGTTTCTGTTATTAACCGGCTTTGCCCACTGGTTAATCCCGCTTGCTGGTGCCACTGGCGCTGTGCAGGCCTATTTCTGCACTTATCTGCTCTATTTTTTGTTGTGCTGTGGTTGTTTTTATTTCTATTGTCGAAAAGTGCCGTCATGTTAATTCACGTATTAAGTTCGCCTGTAGCCCATCATAATCAGACATTACTCACTTTCTTTGACCAGCAGCTCTCTGGCGCTGTGAGCGGGAAACGTAGCTTCTGGGTCGTCGGAAGTGAGATGCCCGCCAGTGTCTATCCGCATCTTGATATTGCCTGGTATCCCAGCAAGCGCGCTATCGCCCGGGCAGTTGTGAGGCAGGCAGTACAGTCGCGCGACACGCGTTTTTTTTTCCATGGCCTGTTCAACGTTTTTTTATGGTTAGCGATACTAACGGGTAGAATCAGGCACTCACAGTCTTTATGGCATATCTGGGGTGCGGATCTTTATGAGCAGGGGAGCGGGATAAAATTTCGCGTATTTTACCTGTTACGGCGTCTGGCTCAGCGGCGTCTGGGTGTTGTGTTCGGCACCCTGGGTGATCTTTCTCTCTTTCGCCAGCAACATCCGACAGTGACCACTCAACGACTCTATTTTCCTACTCGTATGCCGGTATTATCATCACTGGCGATGACGTGCCCGCAGAACCAGCCCTTTACTATCCTGCTTGGCAACTCCGGTGACACCAGTAACCGGCATATTGAGGCACTGAAAGCCATCAAAAAGCAATTCGGTCATCAGGCCAGCATCATAGTGCCAATGGGTTATCCGCCTGATAATCAGGCCTATATCGACAGTGTGCGACAACAGGCCGACGTGCTCTTCGCACGTGGAAGGGTGACTATTATTAGCGAGCAGATTGATTTTACCGCTTACTGTCAGCTCTTAGCCTGCTGTTCCCTTGGCTATTTTAACTTTGATCGTCAGCAGGGGATAGGAACTCTCTGTTTGTTGATAGAAGCCGGAATACCTTTTGTTATTAGCCGGGAGAACCGTTTCTGGCAGGACCTTGCTGAACAGCAGATTCCGCTATTATTCAATGATGAACCTCTTGATGGTCAGCGTATCGCCCAGGCACATCAGCAGCTCCGGGAACGGGATAAAAGTACGATAGCGTTTATGCCAGGCGGTTATCTTGCTGACTGGCAACAACTGCTGCAACAGATAGAAGGAGCGGGGAGATGACGCTGACCTGGTTTGGTGGACTTCTGGTTGTCTGGCTGTTGATACTGATTTTCATCATTACACTGACCTGGTGTGAATTTAAGCGAGTGCGTTTCAGCTTCCATCTTTTCTTTTGTCTGATTTATCTTCTGACTTTTTTTGCTGGTTTCCCTCTCACCGCCATTCTGGTATTCCGTTTTGAGGTTCAGACGGTGCCAGCAGAATACCTGTTACAGACATTGCTCGTCGCTGGGGGGTTTTTTGCTCTCTATGTTGTCAGTTACAAAACACGTTGGGGAGCAACCGGCTACACCCGTTGCAGCGATAACCGCGCCATCACACGTGTGGAAACTCAATTGATTATCTTTTTGCTGGCAGCGATTGCCGTTGTTTCTGCAGCAATATTTTTTATCTTTAATGGTTTTTTGCTGTTCAGACTGCACAGCTATAGTCAGATATTTTCATCTGCGGTCTCAGCGGTGGCATTAAAGCGTTTTTTCTACTTTTTTATCCCGGCGATGCTGATCGTTTACTTTATCAATCCGGGGGTCAAACGCTGGCTATGGTTTTTGGCTGCCACGTTGGGATTTGGCCTGTTTACTTATGTGCTGGTGGGCGGTACGCGTGCCAATATTATTATCGCATTTGCACTGTTCCTGCTGATCGGTGTGTCGCAACGCTGGATCACGTTCTGGATGTTGCTGGTTGCCGGAATGCTGGCGATCCTGGCAATGTTCTGGCTGGCGCTACGTCGCTATAATCTCGACGTCAGCGGTAATGAGGGGTTTTACACGTTCCTCTATCTTACTCGTGACACTTTCTCACCGTGGGAAAATCTTGCTCTCCTGTTACAGCACTACGATACTCTGGTGTTTCAGGGAATAGCGCCGATAGCGCGTGATTTTTATGTCTATATTCCCGCCTGGCTGTGGCCTGAAAAGCCATCAATGGTATGGAATAGTGCTAATTACTTTACCTGGGAAGTGCTTAATAACCATTCAGGTCTGGCTATTTCTCCCACATTGCCAGGTTCACTGATCGTGATGGGCGGTATTGGTGCGCTGATCCCCGGGGCTATTGTTGTCGGTTTGATTATGCGCTGGTTTGATACGCTCTATCAGCGTGGACTGCAGGCAGAAAATCGTTATCTGGGGGCGGTATTACAGGGTTTCTGTTTTGGCGCGGTTTTTAATATTATCGTTCTGGTCAGGGAAGGAATGGATGCTTTTATCTCCCGCATTGTCTTTTTTTCGCTGGTTTTTGCTGTCGTCGTGATGCTGGCGAAATTGATAAGCTGGCTGCTGGCACAGGCTGGATTACTCCGACCGCGCCGAGGTGAAGACGCCATATCAGTGAGTCACTTAAAGGAATAACATGATGCGAGTAGAGATTCATAAGACTATCCCTGTTCCGCGATACCAGATTCGCGGTTTTTCGTTGTGGGGGTTTCGTGATATCAATGAGTGCGTTGATTATCTTCATCCGGCCGGCACACCACGATGCGGTACATTAGTCGCGCTGAATGCCGAGAAAGTGCTGGCTGCTGAGAGTAATCCTGCCTTATACCCGTTGATTACCAACGCCGATTACTGTTATGCCGATGGAATTAGCATTGTTCGTTCGATCCGTAAAAAATATCCGCAGGCCGCAGTGACACGCATTGCGGGGGCCGACCTGTGGGAAGCGCTGATGGCCCGGGCAGGAAAAATGGGCACCCCGGTATTTTTAGTCGGTGGGAAAGCGGATGTGCTGCTTAAAACAGAAGAAAAATTACGTGCGCAGTGGCAGGTTAATATCGTTGGTCGCCAGCAGGGGTACTTTTCACCCTCGGTGCAGACGCAATTGTTCGATGAGATTGCCCGTAGTGGGGCCAGAATAGTCACTGTAGCACTAGGCTCCCCCAGGCAGGAATGTTTTATGCGTGATTGCCGTCAACATTATCCTGATGCATTGTATATGGGCGTTGGCGGAACTTATGACGCTTTCACCGGCCATGTCAGGCGCGCACCATTGTGGTGGCAAAAGCATGGTCTTGAGTGGCTGTATCGTTTGCTCGCCCAACCATCCCGGTTACCTCGTCAGATCAGGTTGCTGAAATATCTCAGATATTACTGGCGTGGTGATTTATAACCAGACCAACAGCAAACAAACAGACGCTTTCTCCTGTCATTCGTTATGCAAAATGGAGATAAATTAATCATCCATTGGGTAGAATGCACAAAGCGTAAGCAAACGGTATTTTTTGTGAAAAAAGCGCTGGACAGCTTCGTGCCAAGGCCGTAGTATGCCACTCCGCAACGGCGCTATGCGCCCGTAGCTCAGCTGGATAGAGCGCTGCCCTCCGGAGGCAGAGGTCTCAGGTTCGAATCCTGTCGGGCGCACCA
>DWRH01000058.1:0-29843 GCA_022318365.1 Anthoptus insignis
TTGTTATAGCCTATGGACGTTATTTTAGGTTTAGACAGCTTGTCACTTTCGGCTGTGCCAGAGATGTGACAACGCTGTTAGAGCTATTTTAAAGCTCAAATAATTTTTGCTAGGTTTAATGGTTATAAATTTAAGTCTAGCATTACCTCGATATCTGGTGCTTAGGTAGTTCCGTTATCTATTATTTAGGATCATAGTTTCGGCACAGACTTAACCGACATAGATTTTGCGGTAATGCTAGCAACTTATCACTTTAGTATATGATAGGTATTTTATGATAATCTCGTGGCCTCACTTCCGGTTTACTCTGCTATTAACGGCGTCATACGTAACGGTGGAAGTACTTCAGGTCACCCACATTATAACAGTCGCTCTTGTTGCAAGGCACGGTCAGAGCTATTAAGCTCTACCCTCAGCGCACAACAGGCGTTCACGGCAGAACAGACTGAACAGTGGCAACATCTCTCACACAGCCTAGTGCTCACACACGCCTCACAAGGATGACCGATGGCCCCGCATGCTGCTCGACAAAACGACGATATTCTTCACACTAGTCTATTGGCTGACATTGTTAGTGTCGGCTCCGAGGTAGCCCTCTACGCGATGATGGGGGCCTGTGTCTCGGCGGCACTGGTGGCGGCTGCCCCTGTTGCGGCGGCGGGGTCGGCTGCTGCTCTGGTCGGTGCGGTAGCTGGAAATTGTGTACTCAGTGGCATTATCGTGGGGGCAGCGGCAAATTTAAGCGGTATGGCGGACACGATTTCTGCCTCCGCTGACGCGTTGGGTGACTCACTTTTCCCGCCGACGGTGCAGGGTAAGATTGTCAGTGGCTCAAGTAATGTATTGATTAATGGACAGCCAGCCGCCCGTGCCGCGGGCTATTTTCCTAACGAGGCTGACAGTACGCAAGCGACCCCCTCGACAGAGCCGCCCCTTGATATCGGCAGTGGTTTACTTAATTTTACCCAACAGCTGTTGGGGGAGCTTTGGCAACCCACGCTGAAAAGTGCTCAGTCCGGTGCGTCACCACTGGCGCAAGACAGCGTTGCCTGTGAGAAACACAGTGGTCCGCAATTCTTGGCTGAAGGCTCGGCCCGTGTACTGATTAATGGGCAACCGGCGGTGCGTGCGAAAGATAAGACGACCTGCGGGGGCAGCGTCAGTGACCAGGTCTCGCCTAACGTCATTATTGGCGGTGGGACGGCGACGGTGAGAGACGTTAAAAGTGGTAAACTCGCAGGACTGACGCTGCTCTCGTCATTGCTAGGCCTCTCGCGGGGGCGTAGCGGTAAAATCACCGCTAACTTCGGCTGTCTACTTAGCTCCGCTGGCAGCGCCTTACTGACCGATTTGGGGATGAACGCCCTATTTGCAATCGCCCATCCGGTGCATGCGGCCAGTGGGATTAAGGTGCTTAACGACGAGCTGGAACGCGACTTCTCGCTGCCCGGCGTGCTGCCACTCAGCTGGCAACGCTATTACACCAGCATAAATCCGCGTAGCGGACTCTTTGGCCTCGGCTGGTCGACCTTGTTTGATACCTGTCTTCTGCTTGAGGGGGAGCAGGCGACTTGGTGTGATGAGATGGGCCGGGAGCTCGGTTTTACCTTACCGCAAGTCGGCGAGACGCTTTATAGTGGTAGCGAAGGGCTAATGATACGGCGCAATGAGCAGGGTGATGTGCTGATTGCCGATGCTGACGGCGAACTGTGGCGGGTATATAAGCCCACTCGCCACGACGCGAACACCTGTCGATTAGCCTTACTGAGCGATGCCTATGGCACTATGCAGACCCTACGTTGGGACGAAAGTGGGCGTCTATTGGGCATTGAGGATGATGTAAAGGCGATTGACCTTCATCTCTCTTATGACGATGTCCGTCACCCTGAGCGAGTCACCGGTGCCCAGCAATACGATGGCGAGCGCTTTTGGCCGTTGATGCGCTGGACCTACGATGAGCAAGGCCAACTGAGTGCGGCCATTGATGCCAGCGGACTGACAACACGTGAGTACCGCTATAATCCCCAAGGGCTGCTAGTCTGGCACCGAGCGGCGCAGGGATTGGAAAATGAGTACCGTTGGCAGTATTTCGACCATTGGCGCGTGGTGGAGCACCGCAATAATCGCGGTGAGGGCAGCCATATTGAGTATGACCTCAGTGCTGGGCTAACGACCGTATTGACCTATGATGGCTTGACACGAAAACACTACTGGAATGCCGAGCAGCTCATCACCCGCTTTGTGGATGAGCGCGGAGAATCATGGCAATTTAGTTGGAATGAGAATGGGCAACTGCTTAGCCGTACCGACCCACTGGGGCATTGCCATCGTTATGGCTATAACGAATACGGGGACCTTGAACTTGAAACCCTGGCTGACGGCAGTCAGTGGTTAACCCTATGGTCGCCACAGCGCGCGCTGCCGAGCGCGCAAGTGGACGCGCAGGGAAATAAGACCGAGTATCACTATGACCGTTACTATGGGTTGTCGCAGGTCGTCGATGCGGCGGGGCAATGCACAGACTTTATTCGCAATGGCTGCGGGCTGATTGTCGAAGAACGCGATGCGAGCGGCCAAACGCGCCGTCGCGATTATAATGATGCCGGGCAGGTCATTCGCGACATCGATTGTTCGGGACGTGTTCACCAGTACGAGTATCATCCCTTAGGCTGGCTACTCGCCGTCACTGACCCAGAGGGGGAGGTGACCGAATACCAGTATGATGCCGCTGGCAGACCGCAACAGGTCAGACGTGCCGAAGAGTGGCAAGAGACCTTGGAGTGGAACGCACAAGGATTACCGAGTCGCTATCGCAGTGCCAGCAATGAACTTAACCATTTTGAGTACGATGCCGTCGGGCAGTTGACCACCACGCGCAATGGGCAAGGTGAGGTCATCACCCGCGAATGGGATAGCCGAGGCCGGATGATTGGGTTACTCAACCCGAACCAGCAGCGCTACCAATTTATCTGGGGCGCGGATTCCCAGCTTGAGGCGCAAGTCGGGCTGGATGGGGTGACGACCCGTTACTATTACGATGCGGCTGGGCGCCCTCGTGCCCAAACCTTCGCCCATGACCATCCGCAAGCCATCACCCATTATTATCAGCGCGACCCGCTTGGACGCTTAACCAGCCGTATCACCCCGGATACTCAGACCCTTTTTGGTTATACGCCCAGTGGACTGCTGGCTAACGTCAACCGTTATCTGGCGGATGCCGACGATGACCAGCCGGACGATAGCCTAACCTTTACCTACGATAAACTGGGCCGACGAATAGGCGAGCAGCATCAAACTTTAGACCATCCCGCCACGCACTTGGCCTGGCAGTATGATGCCTTAGGCAACTGCACGGCGTTAACCCTGCCCGATGGTCGACACATCAGACAGCATTATTACGGCAGCGGGCACTTACTGAGCATTGCGGTCGATAAGCGAGTCGTCAGTGAATTTACCCGCGACGCGTTGCACCGTGAAATCAGCCGCAGCCAAGGGGCCTTAACACAATATGACGGATACGACCGTCTAGGGCGACTGACCGACCGACAGGTCTTTACCGGCCAGCAACGCTCCCCATTAGCCCCTCGCTTTGCCCGGCGCTGGCAATATGACTTCTCCAATAATCTGGTGGGTGAAACGCGCCAAGGCAATCTGTTCGACCAAACCCTGTGGCACTACGACCGCAGCGGTCATCTACTCGCCGAAACCGGTCAGAGGAGCAATGAGCACTGGCATTACGATGCCGCCAGCAACCCATTACCTCACGCGGATAGCTCTCCGGTCTTAGATAACCGCGTCACCGAGTTAAAAGGACTACGCTGGGAATACGATATCCATGGTCGCACCATCTTAAAACAGACCGATGATTATCGTTATTACTACCGCTATAACAGTGAGCACCAGCTGATTGAGGTGCGTAGCGAGCCAAAGCTTAAGCATAAAGATACTACCGTTACCACCTACCGCTACGATGGGTTAGGGAGACGGATAAGTAAAAGCACTGAGACAGTCCCAGACCCACTAAACCCCACGCAATACAGCGCACAACCAAAAGTCACTCGCTTTATCTGGGAAGGGCTGCGCCTGTTACAGGAAATTCCTGAGTGCGGACTAAACAAGGAAAAGCTCTATCTCTACAGTGATAGCGGTAGCTATGAGCCACTGGCCAGATTAGACGACAACTATCATCTCTACTGGTACCACACCACACCGAATGGCACGCCTGAGCGACTGACCGATGAAGCGGGTGAGGTAAGCTGGCAGGCGGTAAATAATGCGTGGGGTAAACAGCTTTATCAACCGATGCTGACAGGCGGTCGGGTTGAGCAAAACCTGCGGATGCAGGGCCAATATTATGATGAAGAGAGTGGTTTACATTACAACCCACGAATAGCTAAGGAAAGATCCTCGGACTACCCGAGGGTAAAAAAATGCCAGTCATTCAATATTGACTGGCATTATACTAGTGACTTCCCTTATCGATTAATGAAGAAACATCACCGATACACAAAGAATCCCTACAATTAGCGTAATGAAATTACCTACGCTGCGATAGGGTTTTAATTCTTTAATTAGCCACGTCGAAAGGGTAGGCATGATAAATAGGATCATGGCAATCAATGGGCCACTGATCGCATAAATCATCGATAGAGCATTGGGATTGATACTGCACACCCCGAAAGTAATCAGCGAGACAATAAACACGGAAAGCGCGCGATTAAATCGATGACTTCGGGTAATACCGATTTGTTTAAGGGTTGTACGCGTCAGCTCAGTTGCCCCTTCTATTACTCCGAAGTAAGTGCCTAGGAACGACTTCGACATCGCGACAATTGCCACCACTATTCCTGACAGTGCCAACCAAGCCGGTGAATCGGGCTTCATCGATAGTGCTGAGAGAATCGTTAATCCCTTGTCCTTCGCCTCATGAATATACGCATTAGGAATGGATAGATAACAACTAAAGACGAAAAATAAGACGCTCAGGCTGATAACCAAATAAGCCCAACGCATGATGCGTTTACAGCTCGAGATCGCCTCGTCCCCGTGTGCTTCACGTTGTGCTACCGAAAAGGTTGAGATAATTGGCGTGTGACTGAAAGCAAACACCATTACCGGTAGAGATAACCATATTTGGCGTAAGCTTGCCGCCGAGAATTCGCCATGCAGCGATAGCAATTCAGGATGCCAATCTTTAACCATATAGCATGATAAAAAGAAGAAGTAGGCCAATATTGGAAAGACCAAGAAGCCCATTACTCGTATCGTCGCCTGGCGGCCCATCAAGAAGATCATATTCAACAGCACCACTACCAAGAGACTTAAGCCTATTCTGGCAAGATGTGACAAGGGATAATGGGTAGAAATCTGCTCGATAAGGGAATTCGTGATTGCTACGGCGTAGATTAAGATGATTACGAAGAAGGCTATAAAATAGAGGAAGGTAATAACATTACCCACACGCTTTCCATAGTAATATTTTACCGCATTAGTGATACCATCTCCGGGTTCACGCGCAGGCGCTGCGAGGATAAACTGACTCAAGGCTTTATGCGGCCAATAGGTCAGTGGCCATGCAACAAGGGCAGTGAGGAAGAGGACCAAGGTCCCAGCGGAACCGAGTTGGATAGGGAGAAACAGTGTGCCTGCACCTACCGCTGTACCGTAAAGGGCAAAACCCCATAGAGTAGCTTCTTTTGACCAAAATCTTGCCATCGATGAATTGATTATCCTGGTTAAATTGAAAAAGGCCGCTAATCTATCACATTAATTTGATTACTGTTAGAACGTTTGATGGAGTGACTATGAGTAAGAAAGTCTGGGTACTGGGCGATGCAGTAATTGATCTATTGCCGGAAAGTGAAGGTCGTTTGCTGCAGTGCCCTGGTGGCGCGCCCGCAAACGTTGCGGTAGGAATCGCGCGTTTAGGGGGTAACAGTGCCTTTATTGGCCGAGTTGGCGATGATCCCTTTGGAAAATTTTTACAAAATACTTTAAAAAAAGAGCAGGTCTCGACCGATTACATGCATTTTGATGCAGAACAGCGTACTTCTACCGTTGTGGTGGGGCTGGATCAAGATGGCGAGCGTTCATTTACCTTTATGGTGAAGCCAAGTGCTGACCTATTTTTGGTGAATCAAGATCTTCCAGGCTTCCAAGCGGAAGAGTGGTTACATTGCTGCTCTATCGCACTGAGCCGTGAGCCGAGCCGTGCGACGACACTTGAGGCGATGGCGCGAATTCGCCGCGCGGGCGGGAAAGTCTGCTTCGACCCGAATATTCGTGAAGATTTTTGGCCCAACGAACAAGTGCTACGCGACACCTTAGCGGAAGCGTTGACGCTTGCAGATGTGATTAAGCTCTCTGAAGATGAATTACAGTTTATCAGTGGGAGTCATCAACTTGAGCAAGGTATTACTCGGATTATGGAAGCCTATCAGCCCGAGTTACTGGTGATCACTCGAGGTAAAGAGGGCGTAACGGCTTTCTATCAAGGAAACCTGAGTTATCACCCAGCGAAACCTGTCGTAAGCGTCGACACAACGGGTGCTGGAGATGCCTTCGTTGCGGGGCTGTTATACGGGTTATCGTCGCGAGGATTTCCACAATCGACCTCGCAACTCGAAGGTGTTCTCGCCTTGGCGCAGGTGTGTGGGGCATTAGCCACTACCGCTAAAGGTGCGATGACTGCCTTACCTTACTATTCTGAAATCACCAAACAATTCTAAGCGATAGCCTTATCGTTTATTTTAATGTGTTTGTGATGAAAAACAGTTACCCTATACCCACAAAGTATAGGGTTTTTATTTTTTTAGAATGAGGTTTTCATGCAAGCACTTCCTCCTTGCCCCCAATGCCAATCGACCTTTACCTGGGAAAACGAGGGTACGCTAAACTGCCCTGAATGCGGTCACGAATGGTCTACCTCTGTTTCATCTGGTGATGATGAGGCGCTCATTGTTCGAGATGCTAACGGTAACTTATTGAATGATGGCGATGCGGTGACCGTGATTAAAGATTTGAAAGTGAAAGGGAGCTCTACTCCCCTAAAGATAGGGACGAAAGTCAAAAGTATTCGATTAGTTGAGGGTGACCATAATATCGATTGTAAGATTGATGGTTTTGGGCCAATGAAATTAAAGTCAGAGTTTGTAAAAAAGACCAACTCATAGCAAAAGCCCCTTAGTTTTCGAAGCTAAGGGGTCGTTCGTTACAGTGTCACTTTCTTATCAATCATTGGGGGGAGTTTACGCCTTCCTAAAAATATCGCGCCGAACACTAACATCACGCTGACTATCGCTGAGATTAACCAAAACAGATATTGGTAACCATAGTAGTCGTGTAAAGCTCCCAGCGGGAAAGAGATTAGTACAACGCCGATTGAACTGGCTACTTGAAAGCCAATTAGAAAAATCGTTGATGAGAGACGTTTGTCGAAATAAAGCGTACTGTATTTAAAGACGGCAATAACGCAAAGGGGGACTTCTAACGCATGAAGCAGTTTTACCGCTGATATCAGGTAAGGATTGACGCTGACTGCACACGAAAAAATCCTAACCGCCATAATCATCACGCCGAACAATAGTGCATTTTTGGCGCCAATGCGGTTAACGAGCAGCGGGATGATCGCCATACAGAGGGCTTCCAGTATTACCTGCGAGGCGTTCAGGTAACTATAAATTTTCGCCCCCAAGGCTTCCGAACTAAAGAGCTGCGTGTAAAAAATCGGAAAGAGTTGTTGGTCGAAAATATTATAAAAAGACCAAGTACCGATAACGAATATAACGAACAGCCAAAAATGTTTGTCGCGAAGTACCGCAGTGAAATCTTGTCGAGTGATGGTTTTTTGTTGCTGAACCACCTGCTCGGGCGGAGTAAAACGATAATTAAGGTAAGTGAAGCCCACACCAATGAGTGAGACAAGCCAAAAATTAAGATTAGGATCGATACTAAACAAGCCCCCTGCCACGAACGCACCCAGAGCATAACCCAGCGAGCCCCATGATCTTGCGGTACCGTATTCGAAATGGAAATGACGACTAATCTTTTCAGAGAAGGCTTCGACTAAGCCAAATCCCGCTAAATAACCAATTCCGAGGAACACCGCACCGATAAATGCTCCAACGTAAAATGCGTTGAGTAACAGAGGCTGGTAAACAAAGGTCATAAAAGGTCCTGTAAGCATCAGTGCTGTGCAGATCACCCACATCAAGGTTTTTTGTAGACCTAACTTATCTTGCATCACGCCATAGCCGAGCATGAAGACGATACTCATCGTCTGATTCAGGGCATATAACATCCCCAACTCTGCGCCGCTAAGGCCAATACGTTGCTTGAGCCAGATAGCATATAACGACCACCATAGCGACCAGCAAATAAAAAAGAGGGCAGAATAGCCCGAGGCAATACGGTAATTAGGATTTTTAAAAGGGATTGAAAGCGCCATCATCGTCTCCCGAATGCTGTGATTGAAGATAGTGATACGCTCTTTTGATATTTTGGAAATATAGCGGGTGCGAAAAGCGTAATCCTTATCACATTTAAGCTTGGTTAACGTTAACATTTGTGATTTAACTCTCATTTTAAGTTGATCATATCTTTGCAGTGCGGCAAGTTAACGTTAACAATGGCATTAATTCGGATTAGGAGTCATTGCGATGAACACTTTAGAACAGGGTCAACAAGCTTTAGATACACTCTATCCTCAGCGCGGAAATCGCTACTACCCCCATTTCCATCTTGCTCCGCGTGCAGGGTGGATGAACGACCCAAATGGATTGGTCTTTTTCAACGGGCGCTATCACGCGTTTTACCAGCACCATCCCTTCAGTGCGGAGTGGGGACCGATGCACTGGGGCCACGCTATTAGTGATGACATGTTGCACTGGCATCATCAACCTATAGCCTTGGCCCCTGACAGCGAAGCGGATCGTGACGGCTGTTTCTCGGGTTGTGCAGTAGTCGATAACGGACAGTTGGCACTCATTTACACCGGTCATCGTTGGTTGGGTGAGGTAGGCGATGACAGTCAAATCTGTGAAGTTCAGTGTTTGGCCACTAGTCACGATGGTATTACCTTCACTAAACAAGGGGTTATAGTAGAGCCGCCAGCCGGAATCATGCATTTTCGTGATCCTAAAGTATGGTTCGAGGCAGGGAGCTGGTGGATGGTAGTGGGTGCGCGCGATCAGCAGCAACGTGGCCAAGTACTGCTTTACCGCGGTGAATCGCTGACTGATTGGACCTTCGATCGTATTCTAGCCCAAGCTGAGCCAGGTGAAGGCTATATGTGGGAGTGTCCGGATTTCTTTTCTCTAGGAGATCACCATTATCTACTCTGCTCGCCTCAGGGTATTGCCGCACAGGGCGACAGGTTTGTGAATCTATTCCAGAGTGGGGTCATTGCTGGCCATTGGTCCGCGGGTAATAGTTTTACCGACCAGCAATCCTTTAAAGAGTTGGATCATGGTCATGATTTTTATGCTCCACAAAGCTTTGTCGCCGCAGAGGGTCGCCGTATTCTGATAGCCTGGATGGATATGTGGGAGTCCGCCATGCCGACCAAGGCTGAGGGATGGTGTGGATGCTTTACCCTTCCGCGTGAGCTGACGGAAGAAGAAGGGCAGTTAAGGCAGCGTCCGATTCGCGAGTTACAGTCTTTACGCGACCAGGGCAGAGATTGGCCGCCTCAGCGACTGACCGGCGAAAAGGTGCTTCTAGCGTCTGTAGACGCCGCAGAATTTAGGATAGATTGGGATCTCCGCGAGGCGAGTGCTACCACTTTCGGTCTACAACTAGGTCAAGGCCTTACGCTATGTTACAACTTGGTAGACCAACGATTATCATTAAATCGTGACTATTCGACTGCAGGCTTGGTGGACTCTCGCCATCTTGATATAGGCAGCGCGGCGGCGATGCACTGGCAGATCTATGTCGATCGTTCATCGATCGAGATATTTATCAATGACGGCGAAGCCGTATTCAGTAGCCGTATCTATCCAACTGAAGACGATCGCCAAGTTAAGCTGTTTAGCACAGCTGGCGATGTGGCGATCACGGCGTTACATTACTGGCCGTTGCGTTCAGCGATAGAGTAACGCTCCAGTAAAGGGCAGGCCAGCGCATGAACGCCAGGTTTGTCCCATTGTTCAATCAGATGGCGAGCCGCCTGCTCGCCAATTTGGTAGTGAGGAAGCTGCAAGGTGGTAAGCCCTGGTATAAAGAGGTCACCCACACCCACCAAGTTATCGAAACCGATCACCGCAATATCGTGTGGAATTCTAATGCCCATCGTGAGAAGTTGTTGATAGGCCACGAAAGCAGCACGATCATTACCACAAATCAGCACATCGTAATTGAGCGAAGGGCCTGCCATATGCCTTGTCAAAACTGACGTTAACTGAAGATAGCCCTCATCTCCCTTTGGCATATGAAGTTGGGTGACTTGATCGAGGTTTTTTCCCGCGTCGCACCATGCCTGTTCGAAGCCCTGACGTCGAGCCATAGGCGCAAGTTCGCCTTCTGGCAACCAATAACAGAGAGGACGTTGATAGCCGTGTTCGATAAGATAGCGCGTGGCACAATACTGCGCCTGATAATCATCAGGAATATAGCTGGCGAGGTGAGTGTCATCCGATACACAGTTGGCTAATACTACGGGAAGGCCCTGTAACGCTTCAGGGATCTGGATCTTACGCAGTCCCATGGTGGTATAGATAATTCCGTCAGGGCGGTGAGCTAACACTTCCCGCACCGCGCGTTGTCGGTCTCCCGCGGCTGATACATTAATAATGAAGCTGTCCCACCCGAGTTGCTGGGCCGTTTGTTCGATGGCTAACAAGAGATCAACGGAGAAAGGGGTCGTTGCGGTATCTTCTGCCAACACGGCAAGGGTACGCGGTTTGTTGGCTTGTCCGCGAATTTTTTGTGCAGACAGATCGGGCACGTAGTGCAGCTGTTTAATCGCTTCTTCTACCCGCTGACGCGTGGCGACGGTGACACGTGGGGCATTGTTCATCACACGGGATACCGTCATCATCGATACTCCGGCTAATTGAGCGACGTCTTTTAGTGAAGCCATATCATCCCCTATTTATGCGTATCGGTAGTCTACCAAAAAGCTATACCGGTCACAGCAATAAGTCAGCCTCTGTAATCCTCTGATATCCAAGGGAGATCACAAAACCTCTCGTGACAGCTGTTTTGTCCATATCTTCGCATTTTTTCGCTCTGAACAGCCATCATAGATTGGCTTAGTGTGAAGAGGTTTATCAAACCGCTAAAGGCAAAAATAATGAATAGTGCTGAGACGATTAAAAAAGAGGGACATGAGACGCGTCGAATGACCCTATTTGTTTCCGTGGCGGCCGCAGTGGCTGGCCTACTGTTTGGATTAGATATTGGGGTAATCGCAGGTGCATTACCTTTTATCGCTGACCATTTCACCTTGAGTAATCGGTTACAAGAGTGGGTAGTGAGTAGCATGATGTTGGGAGCCGCCATCGGCGCGCTAGGTAATGGTTGGTTATCTTTTCATTTAGGGCGCAAGTACAGTCTACTCATCGGCGGGCTGTTATTTACTATCGGTTCGATCGGTTCTGCGCTCGCACCCAATATCGAACTATTATTGATTGCTCGTGTGCTACTCGGCGTTGCGGTGGGTATCGCCTCTTATACCGCGCCACTCTATTTATCAGAGATGGCGAGCGAGAATGTTCGCGGCAAGATGATCAGCATGTACCAGCTAATGGTCACTTTAGGGATTGTACTCGCTTTTCTCTCCGATACGGCATTTAGCTATAGTGGAAACTGGCGGATGATGCTCGGAGTATTGGCTTTCCCAGCGGTAGCACTCATCATTATGGTGGTTTTTTTACCTAATAGCCCTCGCTGGTTAGCAGAGAAGGGCAGAGATATCGAAGCTGAAAAAGTGTTGCGCTTATTACGTGATAGTTCTGAGCAAGCCCGTCATGAGCTGGACGAAATCCGTGAAAGCTTACGTATTAAACAAGGCGGTTGGCGGTTATTTTTAGCGAATCGTAACGTCCGCCGTGTCGTGTTTCTCGGTATGCTGTTGCAAGCTATGCAGCAGTTCACGGGGATGAATATTATTATGTATTATGCGCCGCGGATCTTTAAGATGGCGGGCTTTACGACGACTGAGCAGCAGATGATCGCGACCTTAGTGGTGGGACTAACCTTTATGTTTGCCACCTTTATCGCCATTTTCATGGTGGATAAAGCCGGGCGTAAACCGGCGCTTATTATCGGCTTTTGTGTCATGTCGCTTGGAACTTTTGTCTTAGGCTATTGTTTAAAGTTATTCGAGCAAGGCCATGCCTCACCGTTACTTCCTTGGCTCTCTGTCGCCATGACTATGCTATGTATTGCCGGTTATGCGATGAGTGCGGCACCCGTAGTCTGGATCCTCTGTTCTGAGATCCAACCGTTGAAATGTCGTGATTTTGGCGTGACGTGTTCAACCACAACTAACTGGGTCGCCAATATGATCATTGGGGCAACCTTCTTAACCCTACTCGATGCGATTGGCGCCGCCGGTACCTTCTGGTTATACACTGTGATGAATATTGCTTTCATCGCCGTGACGATTTGGTTAATACCCGAAACCAAAAACGTCACCCTTGAGTTTATTGAGCGTCGATTAATGCGTGGTGAAAAGCTACGCAATATTGGAGTTTAACCGAGGATGACCAGCGTGATCAGCGCTGGCCTTCGTCACGTGAGATTTGATGGCTACCGCTCACTCTAAACTCGCTGGGACTACTGCCGGTACACTTACGAAATACACGGGAAAAATAGAGCTGATCATCAAATCCTACCGCGCTACCAATCGCAGCGATGGATAGCTGACTAGTACTCAGCAATAGTTTTGCTTGGTTAATGCGTTGATCCTCCCGCCATTTCAAAACACTCACCCCTAAATGTTGCCGAAAAAGATGCGATAAGCGTGACGTCGATAAGCAAACCTTCTGCGCGACATCGCTGATCTCCAGCCGATTATCGCTCAGATGCTCAGTCATATATTGGCATGCCGCATGAATACGGGTATCCAGTTGTCGCTGGAGGGGATCGGTGACTGATTGTTGACGTCGGATCAGTAATTGTTCTAAGAGATTCATGGCGAGCATTTCAGAATAGAGGCCGCCAAGACTTACCGTTTCGATAATTTGTGCAAACAGAGTTGTGTAAATGGATTCGTCGTCCTCTTGTGGCCGATAGAAGCCAGTGTGTGCCATCAATGATGGCCATTTAAGCCATTCTCGCCAATAGGCTCTAGGTCGAAAATAGACCCATTGATGGTGCCAACAGGTGGAATCAGGATGACGCCCGTAATGATGGACCGCTTCAGGCGAAAAAAGCCATAGATCACCTTCACGACAAGCATGAGGCGTATTGCCCTCCAAAATAATCCCTTCACCCTCCAAGGTGTAGTTGATGATATAACCTTTCATCCCTTCTGGGCGGTGAATAAAAAAATCAAGATAACTGCCTTTATCGATAGGTGTTAGCCCCGCGACCAAGTGAGTATTAAACGAATACCCAGGCAATAGCGGGTCGAGTTGAGGTTCGGGGGCATGGCTTGCAGTCAGTGTACGTAACATCATTGCTCCTTAGCCTAAGATGAAGGCGGTTTTGGATAACCTTTTGTAGCAGGATTAGCGCATAGTAGGGAGGTTTAGGGAGTAGGTGTTCTGCCGCATAGTAAAAGTTAGGACTCCATCACATTTCATCGAGTAATAGCGCTTTTCTCCATATCCTTAGCATCCCCGCCCTTACGGTTAATTCATAACAGCTCGTAAGGTGGAGTAAGAATTTATACTAAGGGGAGCCGATCATGCCTATCAGCTTAGGTCTTGATTTTGGGAGTGATTCAGTTCGCGCGTTAGCCGTTGACTGTGAAAGTGGAGCGGAAGTCGCGAGCGGTATTGCCTACTACTCGCGTTGGCAGCAAAGCCTTTATTGCCGTCCAGAACATGGACAATTTCGTCATCATCCCAGTGATTATATTGAGTCGTTACAACAGGCGATAAGTGATACGCTGCAGCAGCTAACACCTTCTCAGCGCCAGAACGTTATCAGTATTGGCGTCGATAGTACCGGCTCGACGCCCGCACCGATAGATGCCAGTGGCCAAGTGCTGGCCCTTCGCCCCGAGTTTGCAGATAACCCTAATGCGATGTTTTTACTGTGGAAAGACCATACTGCGGTGCAGGAAGCCGAGGAGATTACTGCACAATGCCAAGCTGAGGGGACGGTAGACTATACCGCTTACACCGGGGGCGTCTATTCAAGCGAGTGGTTTTGGGCCAAGATTATCCATATTACGCGTCACGATCCAAAAGTTGCACAGCACGCAGCCTCTTGGGTGGAATTGTGTGATTGGATCCCTGGACTGTTAACCGATCAGTTGGCCCCGGAAAAATTAGTACGTGGCCGCTGTAGTGCGGGTCATAAAGCACTGTGGCACGACGATTGGCAGGGATTACCGCCAAGAGACTTTTTTGAAGCGATAGAACCCAACCTATTCCAGCATCTCCCTTTTCCGCTCTATCGCGCAACCTCTACCGCCGAACGGGCTGTTGGTACGCTTAGTGCACACTGGGCAGAAAGGCTCGGGTTATCCACGCAAGTGGTGGTCAGCGGTGGGGCATTTGACTGCCATATGGGGGCCGTTGGCGCCGGGGCCAAACCTAACACCTTAGTCAAAGTCATCGGTACCTCTACTTGTGACATTGTCACAATTGATCCTTCACAACTCGGCCAGAAAACGATTCAGGGGATCTGTGGTCAGGTACCGGGTAGCGTCGTCCCCGAATTAGTCGGCTTGGAGGCAGGTCAATCGGCTTTTGGCGACATCTATGCCTGGTTTGAACGCGTTTTGCGCTGGCCTCTGCAGCAATTGGCCGATAAGCAACCCGCCCTTGCCCCCGAACTTGAACAGTATGGGACACGTTTACTGAGTGATCTGACTCAAGCATGGCAGAGAGACCCTAAACTTGATCACTTACCTCTCGTTATCGATTGGTTTAATGGCCGACGTACGCCTATTGCTAATCAACGCCTCAAAGGCGTCATTACCGGCCTAACCTTGGCTACCGATGCCCCAGCGTTATTCGGGGGACTGATCGCCGCGACTGCCTTCGGAGCCCGTGCCATTATGGACTGCTTTATCGATCAAGGGGTGGCTATCGATCATGTTATGGCTCTGGGCGGGATCGCCCGTAAAAATCCGGCCATTATGCAGGTATGTTGCGACGTATTAAACCGCCCCCTCGATATTGTTGCCTCGGACCAATGTTGTGCCTTGGGTGCCGCTATCTTTGGCTCGGTCGCCGCCGGGCATTATCCAGATATCGCTAGTGCCCAACGAGTGATGGCCAGTGGGATCGAGAAAACCTTGTCGCCGCAACCCGCCAATGTTGAAGCCTACCAACAGTTATTTCAGCGCTACCGCCAGTGGGCAGTCAGCGTAGAGTCACACTATCGTAATCCGCGCAAAGTTGATGCAGCGTAGCAGGAGAGAATGATGAAAAATATTTTCGAGCAGTACCAAATTTGGTTTGTGATCGGTAGCCAGCATCTCTATGGCGAGGAGACCTTAAAGCAGGTTTATACCCAAGGCGAAAAGGTAGTACATGCCCTCAATCAATCTGGCACTTTACCCTGTCAGTTGGTACTAAAACCTCTAGTGACTACACCCCAAGAGGTGACCGCATTAGTGCGTGAAGCTAACTATCACACGCATTGTGCCGGCTTAGTGGTATGGCTACATACTTTTTCGCCGGCAAAAATGTGGATTAACGGTTTAGTCGATCTGCATAAACCGCTGCTGCAGCTGCATACTCAATACAATGCTGCGTTACCTTGGGGCGAGATTGATATGGACTTTATGAATCTTAACCAGACGGCACACGGTGGGCGGGAATTTGGGTTTATTGGCGCGAGAATGCAGCTAGAGCATCAGGTAGTGACCGGACATTGGCAGCA
Source organism: Anthoptus insignis (assembly GCA_022318365.1). Classification (NCBI taxonomy): domain Eukaryota; kingdom Metazoa; phylum Arthropoda; class Insecta; order Lepidoptera; family Hesperiidae; genus Anthoptus; species Anthoptus insignis. The sequence goes on from DWRH01000058.1 coordinate 16,009, forward strand.
ACGAGCTACCCAACAGCGCCTCGCTCAGTGGATGCGGACCGCTATAGTAAAACAAGATACGCAATCACTTAAGGTCGTACGCTTTGGCGATAATATGCGTGAAGTGGCTGTTACAGAGGGGGATAAGGTCGCTGTACAAATTCGTTTTGGTTACTCGGTTAATACTTGGGCGGTGGGAGATTTGGTGGCGGTGGTTAATCAGATCAGTCAGGGGGCAGTTAATGCCTTGATCGATGAGTACGAGGCTACCTATCAATTAACGCCCGCGGCACAACTCAAGGGTGATAAGCGACAAAATGTGATCGATGCTGCCCGCATTGAGCTGGGAATAAAACAGTTCCTGCAAGAGCGAGAGGCGCAGGCTTTCACTACAACCTTCGAGGATTTACATGGATTGGCACAACTCCCCGGTCTAGCCGTGCAACGGCTGATGCAACAAGGCTATGGCTTTGCGGGTGAGGGGGATTGGAAAACGGCTGCCTTAGTCAGAATGTTGAAAGTCCTCGCCATTGGCTTGCCGGGCGGTACCTCTTTTATGGAAGATTACACTTACCATTTCGAAGAGGGGAATGATCTGGTGTTGGGCTCGCATATGCTTGAGGTCTGTCCGACTATTGCTACGCCCAACAAACCCATTCTCGATGTGCAGCCCTTAGGTATCGGCGGTAAGGCTGATCCGGCGCGACTCATCTTCTCAACGGCAACCGGACCTGCAGTCAACGTGAGTCTGATCGATCTGGGTGATCGATTCCGACTTTTGGTTAACCAAGTCGAGGCTATTCCTACTCCCCATGCGCTACCTAAGTTACCGGTTGCCAATGCATTATGGCGCGCTCAACCCGACTTACCCACGGCCTCCGAAGCATGGATGATCGCTGGTGGCGCTCATCATACGGTCTTCAGTCAGGCTTTAACGATTGAGGATACGCGTCGCTTGGCCGACCTCTACGGCATAGAAATGGCGGTAATCGATCAGCATACCACCCTAGCAAGTTTCCGTGACCAGTTGCGTTGGAACGATGCGTATTTTCGTTTTCAACGCTAAATAAAGAGGAGGCTTTATGCTTGACGCGCTGAAGCAACAAGTATTCGCGGCAAACCAAGCGTTACCCCAGCATAATCTGGTGACCCTAACCTGGGGCAATGTGAGTGGGGTGGATGAGACCCGACAGTGGGTAGTGATAAAACCCTCCGGTGTCGATTATCGCAGCATGAGCGCAGAGGATATGGTGGTGGTAAGTCTGGAGAGTGGCGAAGTGGTGGAGGGGCGCTATCGGCCTTCCTCCGATTTGCCGACGCATCGCTACCTTTATCTTACCTATCCCCAACTAGGCGGAATTGTGCATACTCACTCGCGTCATGCCACGATTTGGGCGCAAGCTGGACGCCACCTACCGGCGTTCGGTACCACCCATGCCGATTATTTTTATGGCGAGATCCCCTGTACCCGAGCGATGCAGGACGCAGAAATTCGCGAGGAGTACGAGTGGCAAACTGGTGCGGTGATAGCGGAGACGCTACACGCCCACCAATATCAACCCGAGGAGATGCCGGGTATCCTGGTGCACTCCCATGGTCCCTTTACCTGGGGTAAAGACCCGGATAAGGCGGTAGAAACGGCGATTGTACTGGAAGAAATTGCCTATATGGCACTGTTCAGCCAGCAGTTACAACCGCGGTTATCGGCGATGCAAGCCACGCTTCTCGATAAACACTATCTGCGTAAACATGGCAAGCATGCTTATTATGGCCAACGGTAGCCTGCTAGAGGTTAGCTAAGGAGGGCTAATTATTTGAATTTAAGCAACTTAACCGTTTCGTCGATATCGACTTCATCTTCACTAAAGACCAAGGTTTCACCTTGAAAAGTGGTGATAGCTATTTTACGTAAAGTCCGTGTCGCATCGGGGTCCGTATTAGTTTTAGGGCGAATAGTATTCATTAACATGCCAACGCTAAGAACGGTATTCGCTTTGTCGATACTCTGGTTCGCGGGAACCTCTTCGCTGTAAAGGCGATAATTTTTGATCGCCGTAATTTTTACGCGTTCTCCGGCAATAAATAGGTATTTACTCGGCGGTATTACTTTCACCGCGTAGGCTGATAGCCCTTTGTTATTGGTGGTCGGTTCGAAAGTCACCGCCGCATCTTTTTTGATTAACTCGGGGTTAGCGACTTTAACCTCGTGGAAATAACGGTTATCACCCATTTCATCTTTAATAAAGCCAAAACCTTTCTCTTTAAACCAAGTGGTGATGGTGCCGTTTAGTGCCATGTTGTCCTACCTTATTTCTCACTTTCTTCACTGCGCGCAGTGTAATGCATATTGCGCTAAGACTCTATCGCTTAGCGCGGGTACCGGAAAATTAGGAGCAGGGTAGTGTGGAAGTAAAAGGCAAGGTTTAAAAGGGTATATCGGGGAGACGATGTAATTCCCTTAGAGCAAATTGACCCCTTTCCGAGACTGATGAGCAGGGGTCTGCGGCGAGATGAGTTGCTATCTCAAAGGCCTGCTCACCGAGGTTATCGAGTTCTTTAATCAGTATCTCACCAGCCACACGTCTTACTCTTGGTGAACGGTCCTGCATGGCTCTGAGTAAGTATTCACGCCACGATTCCGTGCGTTGAATTTCCCTAGACGCGAGTATCGGGACCAGACGTCCCCGACCTTGCGATTTATCAACCCATTGCCACTGCCTACCCGTAACGTAGACAAACCGATTCTCGAAATAAACACGATAGGCTTTAGCCCGTAAACTGGGTTGAGTAGCGTGCTGCGCAAAATCAGTGATAGCATTATCAAAGATCATTGTACGGCCTGCTTGTGAAAATAGGGTTGAAACTGGACCAGAAGCTGCGGTCATAAGACGTTGTTTTAACGCTTCTGCGATGTCGGGCTTATCCAGTATCGCAAGTAATGACTTTCGCTCTAATTCACCCATCCTAGTCCAAGAATTCCAACAAGGTAGCGATACCCATAACATGTCCAGAGTATATTCTGGGTCTGTAGAATTGATTACTCTTACCAACGCTTCACGCGCAGCGGCCCTGACTTGTGGCACCCAATCGTTTAGACGTCGCGTGACGAGAGAAAGTAAGAAACTATTCGGCGCTGGTCCCGAGAGGATCCTGAGCGCTTTCTCTCGTTTGAATCCATTACCGTTGCAAAGATCTAACCATTGCAAAGATCCTAGGGGAAGGGAAAGAAAGCGCTTTCTTTCTGAGCTGTGGGTATAGAGTGAGAGCGCAAGGTGGTTGCGGATAATTCTTTCCCATGCCGCAAAGTGCTTTAAAGGAAGCGTCGAGGTCACTGCGATAAAAGAGGAAATATCGGGCCGTCTTTTTTGATAGAAAATATCGAAGGTTAGGGATTTTTCAATTGCGCGGATGACTTGTTGTTTTGGATAATCCTGTGGGTGCATAGGAACCTCGGTCTAGTCTAACTTTACTGATTATTCACGAATTGATAATGATGTATAGCTAGAGTAAGGATTATTTTGGCGTGGAACAAAAGTATTATTAGCAACGAGATCGACGAATTTTGCTCGGTAGTTTACTGAGACCTGTAGTTGATTTGAAAAATGAATGCAAAGTGCATTAAGAAAAAAGACTCTGACTTATTAATATTCATACGACCCATTGAGCGAAAAAAAACCACGCAATAGCGTGGTTTTCTAGCGTTAAATCGATTAAACGTTAAACAAGAAATTCATGATATCGCCATCTTTCACGATATACTCTTTTCCTTCCGCACGCATTTTACCGGCTTCTTTCGCGCCTTGTTCACCTTTGTTGGCGACAAAATCGTCGAAACCGATGGTTTGTGCACGGATAAAGCCTTTCTCGAAATCGGTATGGATTTTACCGGCGGCTTGTGGCGCCGTTGCGCCAACGGGAATGGTCCACGCGCGGACTTCTTTTACCCCAGCGGTGAAGTAGGTTTGCAGATTCAGCAGACGGTAACCCGCGCGGATAACACGGTTTAAGCCCGGCTCTTCAATACCTAATTCAGCCATAAATTCGTCGCGCTCGTCGTCTTCCAGCTCTGAGATATCGGACTCGACAGCGGCACAGACCGGTACGACCACCGAACCTTCTTGCTCAGCAATAGCGTAAACTTGATCTAAATAGGGGTTATTTTCGAAACCATCTTCATTGACGTTGGCGATATACATCGTTGGCTTCAGCGTCAGGAAGCTCAAATAACGGATAGCGGCTTTCTCATCCGCATCAAGATTAAGACTGCGTAACATGCCAGCATTTTCTAAATGCGGTAAGCATTTTTCTAATACTACCAGCTCAGTCTTAGCATCTTTATCGCCGCCCTTGGCTTTCTTCTGCAGACGTTGAATGGCACGTTCGCAGGTATCAAGATCCGATAGAGCGAGTTCGGTATTAATGACATCAATATCATCAGCAGGATTAACGGTGCCAGAGACGTGAATAATATTATCGTTTTCGAAACAACGCACAACATGGCCAATCGCTTCGGTTTCCCGGATATTAGTCAGGAATTGGTTACCAAGGCCTTCACCTTTCGACGCACCTTTTACTAAGCCAGCGATATCGACAAATTCCATGGTGGTGGCGATAGTACGTTGAGGCTTAACGATCTCAGCAAGTTGATCGAGACGAGTATCGGGCATGGGGACCACGCCAGTATTCGGTTCAATGGTACAAAACGGAAAGTTAGCCGCTTCGATACCTGCTTTCGTCAGTGCATTAAAAAGAGTGGATTTACCGACATTTGGCAGGCCCACGATACCGCATTTGAATCCCATGCTTGACTACCTTATTACGTTAATGATGCTGCGCGAAAGCGCGCTGGCTAGCAGAAAATTTGTCGCATTATACACAGATTTTAGCAAAGAGGGCAGCGCACTTAACTTGCTTTAAAGCTGTGGAGCCGGTTCATCGCACGTAAGCGATCTTCCTTTAACCATACCTCGGTGCAACGTGCGGCTTCATCAATGGCTTCATCGATTAATTTTTGTTCGCTAATCGGCGGTTTTCCTAATACAAAGCCTGTGACTTTATTTCGGTCGCCAGGGTGGCCTATACCGATACGTAAGCGATGGAAATCGGCAACGTTACCAAGTTTATTGATAATATCTTTTAAACCATTATGCCCACCGTGACCGCCGCCTTGTTTGAACTTAGCGATGCCAGGGGGAATGTCCATCTCATCATGTGCGACGAGGATCTCTTGAGGCTGAATCCGATAAAAATTGGCCATCGCAGCGACTGCTTTACCACTCAGATTCATAAAAGTCGTGGGGACCAGCAGTCGTATGTCTTCTCCGGCAATAGATAGACGCGCCGTCGCGCCAAAAAACTTCGCTTCTTCTTTTAATGGTTGGCGAAAACGGTCGGCTAATAGGTCGGTATACCATGCACCAGCATTGTGTCGCGTAGCGGCATACTCAGCACCAGGGTTAGCTAAGCCAACAATTAATTTAATGGTACTCACAGGAATTATCCTTTGCGGGGCAAAACGATAGTGTACTGCATGGAAGAAGGGAAGTTCAAAAACATTCCAGTACTCGTGATTTTTCACCCCGCACAAAGTGTTAAAATATCTCATACTGTGATCTGTGTTGAAGATAATAACGCTGCTAGCGCTTACACTTTTGTCAAGTTCTGTAAGACTCTTGCTAAGGAGGAGCGCATGAAACATGGTCACACGTCATTAATAGGTAATGCGTTGATGGTGGTAGGGTTGGTCTTATCAGTCAGTAGTTTATTCATTGCGTTGTTAAGCCAAGCCGCAGGGTCGATTTTCACCGATAGCTGGGCAACAGGCTCGGTACTAGGAATTTTTCTGGGAGCATTTTTATGGTTAATGGGGGCGCAACTCAGTGGCCGGGAGAAAGTCTGTGAGAAATATTATCTGTTACGTTTCCAGCAACGACATCCGCAACGTCGTCGTCATCCTTAATTGCAGATAAAAAAATGGGCCATCAGGCCCATTTTTTACGCGATTAATGCTCGAACATTGCAGAGATAGACTCTTCATTACTGATACGTCGAATCGCTTCCGCTAACATTCCAGAAAGAGTAAGGGTTCTTACGTTCGGGAGTGCTTGGATTTCCGGCGCCAATGGGATGGTGTCGCAGACAACGACCTCATCGATGACAGAGTTGCGCAGATTCTCAAGCGCATTGCCGGAGAAAATAGGGTGGGTCGCATAAGCGAATACGCGTTTCGCTCCACGCTCTTTTAAAGCTTCTGCTGCTTTACACAATGTGCCCCCAGTATCGATCATATCATCGACGAGGATACAGTCGCGGCCCGCTACATCACCGATGATATGCATCACTTGAGAAACGTTGGCACGAGGGCGGCGTTTATCAATGATTGCCATGTCGGTATCGTTTAATAATTTCGCGATGGCTCGTGCACGAACAACGCCCCCGATATCCGGAGAAACAACGATCGGATTTTCCATGTTCAGCTGTTGCATGTCTTCCAGCAGAATAGGGCTTCCAAACACGTTATCGACGGGAACATCGAAGAAACCTTGGATTTGTTCGGCATGCAGGTCAACAGTCAGAACGCGGTCGACACCAACACTTGAGAGGAAGTCTGCAACCACCTTGGCAGTGATTGGCACACGTGCAGAACGTACGCGACGGTCTTGACGCGCATACCCAAAGTAAGGGATTACGGCAGTGATACGGCCGGCCGAGGCACGACGCAGTGCATCGATCATAACAACAAGTTCCATTAGGTTGTCGTTAGTCGGCGCACAGGTGGATTGGATGATGAAGACATCACCGCCCCGTACATTTTCGTTAATCTGAACACTAACTTCTCCGTCGCTAAAACGGCTTACAGCGGCGTTTCCTAGAGTCGTGTATAAACGATTGGCAATGCGTTGCGCTAGTTCCGGCGTGGCGTTACCAGCAAAAAGCTTCATATCAGGCACGAGTTAAACCTCAGGCTTTGGGTCCAAAGAATGCCCACCGTAATTGGGCAATCTCATAGGTATTGGTAAGTAACGGCAGGTACAGGCCCTGGAACGAGTGAGCCAGTTAGCTGCCGACAATCACTCCGATAACCGTCCATGCAAAGGGGAAACATTAACACCCTTTGCAACGAAACAAGTCATCCAAGGTGGAGTGAGAGTAAGGACATGACGAGCAGCGGCTTCACTGTCGAATTCAGCAAACACGCAAGCACCAGTGCCCGTCAGTCTTGACGGAGCGTATTCTAGCAGCCAGTTGAGTAGTTCATCAACCTTACGAAAACGTTTTCTTGCGATTGGCTCACAATCATTCGACCATGGGGAATTCATTAACTGTTCTACACTACGTACCGGACTCTCGCGAGTGAGCTCGGGATCGTTAAAAATAACCGGGGTGGGGATACTCACATTCGGATGAGCGACCAGATACCACTTCTCCATGGGTTCAACCGGTGTCAATTGCTCGCCTATCCCTTCGGCCAATGCCGCATAGCCATGCACAAAAATCGGTACATCAGCGCCAAGTGCCAAACCTAAGTCGGCTAATTGAGACAACGAATAGTTAAGCTGCCATAGCTGATTGAGCGCTATAAGCGTCGTCGCAGCATTGGATGAACCACCGCCTAGTCCGCCTCCCATTGGGAGTTTCTTATCAAGCCCGATAGCCACTCCTACGCTATCCTCGCAGCGACTATCGGCAATGGCTTGCATCTTAAGGCGTTGGGCGGCGCGATAGATCAGGTTTTCTTCGCAAGGAACATTATCAATGGGGTTCAATAGACGGATTTGAGCGCTCAGATCCACCGCAAAGGTCATTTCATCCCCATAATCCAAAAATTGAAATAGGGTCTGCAAGTTGTGGTAACCATCGACACGTCGACCGGTTATGAAGAGAAATAAATTCAATTTTCCAGGGGAGGGCCACCGTTCGATCATTGCGTCGTCCAGCTATCCATACGTAGTTTAATCCGTTGTCCATCTGCCGTTAATTCTATGTTTGCAGGTAGCGCAGGCGTGACAGTAGTGTCGTAGCTACTGATGGAAACGTGCCAGGTAGTGCCATGTTGGCTATAATATGCGCTCTGTAACTGGTAATTGTCGTTGAGGGTAAAACGGTCGGCATTACCCGGAAGACCTAACATCCATTGACGTAGATTATCTAGCGGGATCTGCATTCCTGTGAGTTTAGTAATCATCGTTTGGGCATCATGGCTCATATAACGCTGACCTTTGTTGTCGACGAGTTGTACGGTGTTGCCTTGTTGGTCCAGCTGTAATTCAGTGCTACCGATTGGACTGGTTAACAGCAAACGATAGCGGTCAGTCGCTTGTTGTTGCCAGTTGAAGCGCGCATAAACTTTCTGTTTATCTGAAAGATACGCGAAGGCGCCACGAGTTTCAAAATGCGTCACGGTGCTAACTTGTGCCTGATGCTGCTTCCATTGCGCAGAGTCAGGGCTTTTACCAGGTCCTTGAGGCGCTTGATGGGAAACACAAGCACTTAATAACAGTGTGACTACTGGGACTACCACACTCAAACGCTTTGCAGAAATAACAGCTCGCACGCTTTTCTCCTCGACGGGGCCGTCTATGACGGCGGAATTTAACGATCAATGCTATATTCAGCATAACACATGCAAGAAAAGAATCTTATTACACACTTATCTTTTGTATGGCTTTTCATGACAGGAAGCATCTTGTAGAATGGCCGCACAAAAATGCCTGTAAGGTTTGTAGGGTAAAAGTAATCACATCATTATGACGCTGCTAGCACTTGGAATAAATCACAAAACTGCTCCTGTCGCGCTTCGCGAACGGGTAGCGTTTGGCCCTGATATCTTAGACAACGCATTAGACAGTTTACTGTCCCAGCCGTCAGTGCACAGTGGTGTAGTGCTCTCTACCTGTAATCGAACTGAACTGTATCTGAGTGTTGACGAGCAGCATGATATTCAGCAGCAGTTAATTCAATGGCTTTGTAACTACCACCATCTTGATGAAGCGGAAGTCCTCAACAGCCTCTACTGGCATCAGAATAATGCGGCGGTTAGCCACTTAATGCGCGTGGCGAGTGGACTTGATTCTCTTGTATTAGGTGAGCCGCAAATTCTAGGGCAGGTAAAAAAAGCTTACGCCGAATCGCAGCGAGGCCATGTTATTAATGGCGAACTCGAGAGGATGTTCCAGAAAACCTTCTCCGTTGCCAAACGCGTTAGAACTGAAACCGATATCGGTAGTAGCGCGGTCTCTGTAGCCTTTGCTGCCTGTACCTTGGCCCGGCAAATCTTTGAGTCACTGAAAAAAGTTAATGTGTTACTGGTTGGTGCGGGGGAAACTATCGAGTTAGTCGCACGTCACCTACGCGAACATCAGGTCAAACGTCTGATGATTACCAACCGTACCCGTGAACGGGCGCAGCGTCTGGCGGAAGAAGTGAATGCCGAAGTCATTGATTTTGGTTCTTTACCTGAACATATTGCCTCTGCTGACATCATTATCTCTTCAACCGCCAGTCCTCTACCGGTCATAGGGAAGGGGATGATTGAAAGTGCGTTGAAGCTACGACGCCATCAGCCTATGTTGATCGTGGATATCGCTGTTCCGCGCGATGTTGAACCTGAAGTGGGTAAATTAGATTCCGCTTATCTTTACACAGTGGACGACTTGCAAGCGATTATTCAACACAATATGGCACAACGTGAAGCCGCGGCCGTTGAAGCAGAAACTATCGTGGTACAAGAGAGCGGTGAATTTATGGCTTGGCTTCAAGCCCAGAATGCCGTCGATGTCATCCGTGATTATCGGCATCAAGCAGAAGATATCCGCGAAGAACTCATGCAACGTGCGCTGTCAGCACTTTCTCAAGGTCAAGATCCACAGAAAGTGATGCAGGATATGGCTCATAAGCTTACTAATCGTTTGATTCACTCACCCACAAAATCTCTTCAGCAGGCCGCACGTGAAGGCGATGCTGAACGTTTACAAATCCTGCGTGATAGCCTGGGCCTAAGTTAGGCCCTGGCTATTTCCCCTTTTGTTATTGGACAAATAATTCATACATGAAATCTTCTATTGTTGCCAAACTTGAAGCCTTACAGGAACGTCATGAGGAAGTCGAAGCTATGCTCGGCGATGCGGGTGTTATTGCTGATCAGGAGCGATTTCGCGCTCTATCGCGGGAGTATGCTCAGCTCACCGACGTGACCAATTGTTTCCGCCAGTGGTGTCAGGTACAAGAAGACATTGAGACAGCTAATGAAATGTTAGCCGACCCGGAAATGCGCGAAATGGCTTCAGAGGAACTCAAAGAGGCTAAAGCGCAAAGCGAAGAGCTTGAGCAATCGCTTCAGGTCTTACTGTTACCGAAGGATCCCGATGATGAGCGCTCCTGCTTTGTGGAAGTTCGTGCCGGAACCGGTGGCGACGAGGCTGCGATCTTCGCAGGCGATCTCTTTAGAATGTACAGCCGTTATGCAGAAGCCAATCGCTGGCGTGTCGAAGTAGTGAGCGCTAATGAAGGCGAGCATGGCGGTTATAAAGAGATCATTGCTCGGATCGAGGGCGTTGGGGTATATGGCCGAATGAAATTTGAATCTGGTGGTCACCGCGTACAACGCGTCCCAGAAACCGAATCACAAGGGCGTATCCATACTTCAGCCTGTACCGTTGCCGTGATGCCAGAGATCCCAGAGGCCGAACTCCCGGATATCAACCCATCCGATCTAAAAATCGACACATTCCGCTCGTCGGGAGCAGGTGGACAGCACGTTAACACCACTGATTCAGCGATTCGTATTACTCACTTACCGACGGGAATCGTGGTCGAATGTCAGGATGAGCGCTCACAGCATAAGAATAAAGCTAAAGCACTTTCCGTGCTTGGGGCGAGGATTCATGCGGCTGAAATGGCAAAACGCCATGAAGCAGAAGCCTCAACGCGCCGTAATCTGCTTGGTAGCGGAGACCGATCTGACCGGATTAGGACTTATAACTTCCCGCAGGGTCGTATTACTGATCACCGTATCAACCTTACCATCTATCGTTTAGATGAGACGATGCAAGGTAAACTCGAAAGCCTGATCGAACCAGTCGTACAAGAACACCAAGCCGATCAGCTAGCTGCCCTAGCAGGTCAAGAGTAATGCAGATCCGTCACTGGCTCCGTGAAGTGCTCCCATTACTGCAGCACAGTGACAGCGCGAAGCGAGATGCTGAGGTAATACTGAGTCATGTACTCGATAAACCCAGAAGTTGGTTAATCGCTTTTGATGATTACTCCTTAACTATGGAACAACAAGGTGCCTTGGCTGAGCTGATCGCGCGTCGTTCTCAAGGTGAGCCAATCGCTTACTTATGTGGACAACGAGAATTCTGGTCTTTACCTTTGTCAGTCTCGCCTGCAACCTTAATACCGCGCCCCGATACGGAAGTCTTGGTTGAACAGGCGCTTAGCCTGCTGCCGATAAGACCGGTTAGCGTGCTTGATCTCGGGACAGGGACGGGGGCTATCGCTCTTGCCCTAGCCAGCGAGCGTCCAGAATCTCAGTTTATTGGCGTAGATCGTATTGCTGAAGCGATCGATCTCGCCCAGGGCAACGCGCAGCGCCTGTCTATTACCAACTGTCAGTTTCAGTTAAGTCATTGGTTCGAGGCATTAGTGCCAAATACTTTTGATATGATTGTGACTAATCCTCCCTATATCGATGCTGATGATCCTCATCTTACCCAAGGTGATGTTAATTTCGAGCCACGTAGCGCCTTAGTTGCTCCTCAGAATGGATTAGCCGACTTACAGTTGATCATTCAGCAAGCTTCGCAATGGTTAGTCCCAGGCGGTTGGTTAGTGGCTGAACATGGCTGGCAACAGCATCGACAAGTTCAAGGGCTGTTTGTCTCGGCAGGATTTGATGCCGTGGAAACCCGGATGGATTATGGTGGTAATCCCCGGGTCACTTATGGCAGATTCGCTCAAACGTCGAACAAGTTATTGTGAATTATGAACTATTTGAAAACTATATCTCGAAAGAGTCATGTGTCGCGTAGTGCGGCTTATTTAGCATTTGGGAGTATGTGATGACTCCCGACGAAACTATATCCGCTGTACAGCGTTCACTACCCGAAGCAATGATTGCGCTGACCGCGCAAGTTCGTGACGATTTTCCAGAAACATGGGTACGGGAGCAATTGGCTTCTTTGCTTTATGAAGCAAAAGCGTACTTAGCTACTGAGCCTAATCCCGATTTAAAACTTGATCGTTTACTCGATCTGTTTTTTAAGCAGTGGGGCTTTGCCAGTATTAGCGGTGTATACCGACTTTCTGATGCACTTTGGTTAGATAATGTGTTGAAGCATCGCAAGGGTAGTGCCGTATCGCTCGGGGCAATTTTACTGTATCTCGGTGAACAGCTTGATATACCACTTTTCCCGGTAATTTTCCCGACACAGCTGATACTGCGCGCTGATTGGGTCGATGGCGAAATGTGGCTAATTAATCCTTTTAACGGCGATACGCTTGATGAACATACTTTAGATGTTTGGGTAAAGGGCACTATCGGGCCTCTGTCCAGTATCGACGATGTTGATTTGGAGCCAGCAACCTCTGAAGAGGTGATTCGCAAATTACTTGAAACGCTCAAGGTCTCCTTAATGGAGGAGAGCCAGATGGAGCTAGCCTTACAAATCAGTAAGGTATTGGTTGCGCTCGATCCTGATGATCCTTACGAAATACGCGATCGTGGATTAATTTACGCGCAACTCGAGTGCGAACATATTGCCTTGACTGACCTAGCCTATTTTGTGGAACAGTGTCCCGAAGATCCGGTCAGTGAAATGATTAAAGTACAAATGCACACCATCGAATTTAAGTCGGTCACTCTACATTAGTGACTTCTGTAATCAGCCAAGTAAAGGATAAAAGTATGGTCCAAAAAGTTGTGTCTATCGGCGATATCCGTGTAGCAAACGATCTGCCGTTCGTATTGTTCGGGGGGATGAATGTTCTGGAATCTCGTGACCTCGCCATGCAAATCTGTGAGCATTATGTCAAGGTAACTGAGAAGCTCGGTATTCCTTATGTTTTTAAAGCCTCTTTCGATAAGGCTAACCGCTCATCAATCCATTCCTACCGCGGCCCTGGTTTAGAAGAAGGGATGAAGATTTTCCAAGAGCTAAAAGCAGCGTTTGGCGTGAAGATTATTACTGATGTCCACGAAGCGAGCCAAGCACAGCCTGTCTCTGAAGTTGTAGACGTGATCCAGCTTCCAGCTTTTCTTGCCCGTCAGACCGACCTCGTCGAAGCAATGGCTAAAACTGGCGCAGTGATTAACGTGAAAAAACCCCAGTTTGTTAGCCCTGGTCAGATGGGGAATATTGTCGATAAATTCGCTGAGGGTGGTAACGATAAAGTCATTTTGTGTGACCGTGGCAGTAATTTTGGTTACGACAACCTCGTTGTAGATATGCTGGGTTTCAATGTAATGAAGAAAGTCACCAAAAACTCTCCGGTGATTTTCGATGTGACCCATGCTTTACAAACTAGAGACCCATTCGGCTCTGCATCAGGCGGGCGTCGTGCCCAAGTTGCGGAACTGGCTCGTGCGGGTATGGCAGTTGGTATCGCGGGCTTATTTATCGAAGCTCATCCACAACCTGCACAGGCACGTTGTGATGGTCCTTCTGCGTTACCATTAGATAAGTTAGAGCCTTTCTTACAACAAATGAAAGCGATTGACGACTTGGTGAAATCCTTCCCAGAGTTAGACACGAGTAATTAATCAAAAAAGGGCCGTTAAGGCTAATGCTGGTCACTTAAGGTGGCCAGCATTGTTTTTTAAGGGATATTTTGACCTTTTCTCTCTCACTTCCCTT
>DWRH01000059.1:0-29470 GCA_022318365.1 Anthoptus insignis
ACCATGGGCGCACTGACCACCATCAGAAAAAGATAGCAAAAGGTCCCGTGATCGTGAGTCGGCGTAGGGGGATGAGCGGGAATACTCATAATATTGAGGAGTAACCAGAGTCCGCCCGCTAATACAAACCGTACAGTTGGGATGGTAGGACGCCCGGGGATTAGTAAGGTCAGCGCGTTCCATACCGCTGCAATCCCTACCGTCATCGCGAGGACTAATTGTGCTAAAGCCAGTCCTGCGCCAGGTTGGGTCCAATCGGTTAATCCACGATGCACGAATACACTAGACACTATTGCTAAAGGGAGGGCCAGCGCAATCCACTTGAGTATCCGGTTTCCCACTGGGGCGAGAGGCTTGACGGGCTGCATCTCATTAGAAAGCTGCTTAATTAATTGCTGATGATCACTCAATTTTCGCTCCGATAAGTCGTAAATTGACCAACGCTCGATGTAATAAAGACTTCACGGCCGAAAGTGACAACTGATGGTGCGAAGCGGCTTCCGCAAGACTCTTCTCGTTTAGATGGACAAATTCCACCATTTCTCTTTGCCGTGCGGGGAGCTGCTGCAAGTAATAGCCTAACGGACGATCATCCGTAAGCGGCTGATCCTCGACTACACTTGATGCTTCGCAGTCATTATCGTCCGTCACCTCATAACGTCGATATCCTTGGCGACGCAGCGCATCAATACAGCGGGCTCGGATAATCGCTTGTAACCATGGCATAAACGGATAATGACTGTCGTAGGTATGGCGAACACGGTGCAGGGTCAGTAGCACATCTTGGATCACATCCTCGACCTGACCCCGATCATAGATTTGCTTACTAACTTGCGAACGGATTACCGGCAACAAGGCCCTCAACAACCGTTCATAGGCCTGTTGAGAACCGTGTTGAGCCTGTACCATCAGCGCTGGCCACTGCTGCTTATCGCCGTCGTTAAGCGCCATTAGCCGCCTTCTGTAAGGCTTGCGTCACAATCTGCGGGGTCAACACCTGTGGTAAAACCACGGGTTTACCGCCGTCTGCGGGGTAGACCAGATACATCGGTAATCCCCCCTGGCCGAACTCGGCTAACGCATCCTCGACATCGGGATTAAACTTGGTCGAGTCGGCCAGCATAAAGTGCGTCCCGGTCGCCGAGATAGCCCTTTTCACCGCCGCAGTCGATAGCGTTGTGCGCTGATTAACCTGGCAAGTAATACACCATGAGGCCGTAAAATCGACAAAAATAGGTTTTCCCTTACCCCGTAGCTGCGCCACATTGTGTGGGGACCACGTTTCTTCACTGACCGAAGCAACGGCTGATACGTCGCTTTGCTTAGGCGTTATTCCGACCACCGGTGCTATCACTGCCACCAGCAGCAGGAGTGTAATCGCCGCTAAACCACGGTATGAACGCGACATCATCCTTCGCCGCTGAACGATACCGTACAGCCACGCGGTAAAGCCGAACAGTACCGATACTGCCAGTAGCATTCCTAAGGCTTGGCTATCCGTCTGCTGGGAAAAAACCCATACCAACCAGGCGTAGGCCCCGAGCATTGGAAAGGCTAAGCCATGCTTTAACGTTTGCATCCATGCACCCGGTTTCGGCAACCAGCGTGACAATGAGGGAAAAAAACAGATCATTGAAAAAGGTGCCGCAAAGCCGAGGGCTAATGAGAAAAAGACCCACAGCGCAACAAAAGGTGGTTGGACCAAGGCATAGCCTATCGCGCTAGCCATGAACGGCGCTGCGCAAGGCGTTGCCACGATAATCGCCAAAGCCCCAGTAAGTGCCGAACGTGCAAAAATCCCGCGGGATGTCTGAACCGCTCCAACATTTTGTACGGCAAGCCCGACTTCAAACAGCCCGAGTAAATTAAGTGCCGCCGCTAACATCACCAGTGCCAACAGGGCTATCACTAACGGAGACTGAAGCTGAAACCCCCAGCCGACCGCCGCGCCGCCGGCACGTGCCGCCAGCAGGATCCCCGCCAGTAACAGCATGGTCACCACCACGCCGACTAAAAATCCCATCCCCTCTCGCCTAGCATGGCCAGAGTCGGTTTGATGGTTGATAAGACCCAGCGCCTTTAAGGAGATAACGGGAAAAACGCAGGGCATAAGATTGAGGATAATGCCGCCTAAAAAGGCGGCAAATAGCGCGGTTAGCATCCTGTCACCACTTAGTGCGCTGAGCGATACTGTTGCACAGCATCGAGCGCTTTCTGGATATGCTGATCAGGATTTCTATCCGTGTAACTCATTAAAATTTTACCCTCAGGAGAGATGACATAAGAGGTACGCTCTGACATCGCCTTCCCTTTGACTTGTACTGCTGTTTGATACTGGGCCGCGACCTTCGCACCTGGATCAGCCGCTACCGCAAATTTATCGCGGCACTCAAGTTTGGAGAACTGGCTAATTTGATCGGTGTTGCCAGCCGTTACACCAATCACTGTCGCGCCCAATTGGGTAAATTTATCGGTAGCTTCGGCAAACTCATGAGCTTCTAAGGTACAGCCGGCAGTAAAGGCGGCAGGAAAGAAATAGAGTACTACCGGGCCTTTCTTAAGGGCTTGTTGCAGAGAGAAATCGAGGGGTTTGCCGCCCAACGCCGCATGTAACTGGAATTGCGGAGCTGCTGCGCCCACCGGTAACGCGGCTTGCGCAGTAAAGCTTGAGGCCGCAAAAGCCATTGCTACTCCGGTAACCATCTGGGTAATACGACGTTTAAACATGGTCATCTCTGTACTCCTGTAGAATTAATATCATAAGTTTAGTTAACTTACTGAGTAATTCGCTCTCACGAGTAAAAAGTTGCGCAGGGAAGTAAAAAAATTTTGATTATTTACCCCACAGCCGCATGGCCCGTAGCGTATTATCTTTTTTTACCACATGGTGATACAGCGCCGCCAAGGTATGTGCCGCAATGAGCCAATAGCCGAGCTGTGCGAGATCCATATGCCACGCCATCAGGCTTTTGGCTAAGGCTGGATCCGGCGTATCAGTAATCGGCATTGCGACCCCTAACCATGACCATGCCCGTCCCCTGAAGTAACGTGCGCTAAGACTTAGCAGCGGCAAGGTAATAAACAACAGGTATAACAGTCCATGACCGTATTTCGCCACCCGAGATTGCACGCCAAGCGACCCCCTCTGTCGCGCACGTTTACCGCGTAAACAAAGGCGCGTTACCATCATGATAAGTACACTCATTCCGGCATACACGTGGGTGACCGCGACGACTTTGCGCTGTCCCGGCGTTAAGTCAAGCCATGAGCGCGACTCAATACTGCCGTAAGCCGCTAATAAAGCGAGCAGTGTTAACCAATGAAGTAAACGAAGAGTAAAAGAGTAATGGGTAATCACAATTGTCGACCTAGCCTAAGTGTTTGCCTTAACATCGCTTACCCTTAGGCTAAGGTCAAGTTATCCCTCTATAGCCTTATACATGAGGACAGGCAGGAGTTGAGGTGAGTTGTGCGATCGCTTCGTGCAGGAATGACCAATCCACTAACTGCTGTTGATACTGCCCCGCTTTACCCTGCAACCTAATACCATAATGATGTAAACGGTAAGCCAACACGGCGTAGAAGGCATCGACAGCCGTCGGTTTCTCACCATGATAAAAAATTCCCTCGGCACTGGCGAACAGCGTTGTGACGCGCGCAATGTCGGCAGTTTGTTGGGGAGAAAAGGTGGTTAACGGACTGACGTCGGCCAAAGTGAAAGGCATCGTTTGACGTATTGCATTAAAACCGGCGTGCATCTCGGCACAGAGGCTGCGCGATAGCGCGCGTTTACCCTGCTCACTCGGATAGAGTTTTCCATCGCTCAACTCATTCAGGTACTCAATGATCGCTAATGAGTCGTGAAGGCGTAATGCGCCATCCTCCAACAAAGGGACTAAACCGGTCGGGCTAAGTGAGCGTAGTGCGCTTTTACAGCTCGCACACTGTAATGCAAAGATACGCAGATCTACGGGAATGTCGGCTATTTTCACACTGATCATCGCTCGTAAAGACCATGTTGAGTCTGTCCCCACCAATAACTGCATCACCTGTTGCCTTCTGAAGTAATAAGATTTCGTCTACTCAGCACAGTATGCAATTTTTAACTACACGCACAGCAAATCAGTATCCGAAAACTAGGGTTTACGCGCGAGGGCAATTGATGAGGGGAGAATTACGAGCAATATAGTTCGTACCATCAGCCGTTGATATCACCAATCAACATCATGAGGCGGTGGCGATCTATTCTATACTGACGCTGGTCGAACGCAAAGAGACGGATTTTTCGATCGAATCCACTCAAGAACAGCGGTAGTGAAGGCATGAATAAGCAGTGTCTTATCATATCCGATTCTCAAAATGGAACTCGGGTGGCTAGAAGAGTCTTACCGTTTTAAGACTTAGGTCGAATGCTGTAATGATTCACGCTGTAATAGGTGCTATTAGCGGGAATATCGTGATTAACAAAGGCCCCCGCACCGATGGTCACATTATCACCAATCACCACGTGTTCTGAAATAATGCAGCTGTTCGCCCCGATATTGACATTATTACCGATAGTGATCGTATTACTATTATCTGATTTTAACCCTAGCGTTGTGTTTTGCCGTATCGTGAAATTTTCGCCTATTTTACAGCGTCGAGAGATCACAATCCCGGCATGATGCCCAATGGTCAGACCTGCCCCTATAATTGTCCCCAGCTCAATCTCTGTATTGTACTTAAAAAATAAATTACGGTTAATCCGCTTAGCCAGTTTTTGGCGGTAACGCCCCTTGCTGAGATAAAGAAAATTTGCCAATCGCCACCAGAAGACAAACCGCACCTTGGGCTTTTTATAAGCAGCATGGATAGCCTTGCCCCAAGAGAATGATTTCTTTTTATGGCCAATCACCTCTCTATGTAAGCACTGTTTCAGTTCTTCCATTGTCATCTTTAGTTACATCCCTTGGGCTAAGGTTAACGAATACTTTACTATATAGAGATAGTCTTGATAATTAAAGCCTTAACTTATTTTAATACTGAACATAATGATACTCATGCTTTTCTATTTTTAAGATAATAAAATTCTTATATAAATAATTTAACCCTTATTAAATGATAATACGAGTCATAAATCAGGGTTATTTTCAAACTGGTAGCTAATGCCGTTATTAAAAATTCTCCTTTACTTAAATATCCTATTAATTAAATATAAGCAGGTAATTATTGTTATACCAATAATGCTTGAGACTGTAGTCATTTATTTTTTGAGGCGCAGAGAGGCTCTGTTGAATAAATCGAACTTTTACTGAATTAAAGGATCAGATCACGCATTCCCTAACAACACAGGCAGTACCATAGTAAAGCAGAAGTTCAACATAACCCACTGGAAGAAGATCTACAACCAAGCCCTCATCAACCGTGGCGCCCTCACTTTCTGGCTCGACAATGGAGCGATTCAGGCTTGGTATGGGTCGGCAGCACCTTCTTCACGAGGAAGACCTCAGCGCTATTCTGACCTTGCCATCACCACTGTCCTGATGATTAAACACGTATTCCGGCTGACCCTGTGGGCTGCGCAGGGCTTTATTGATTCCATTTTTACCCTGATGAACGTGCCTTTACGCTGTCCGGATTACACCTGTATCAGTAAGCGGACAATGTCGGTTAATGTCAGTTTCAAAAACACCCATCCGGGGTGAAATCGCACGTTTAGTGATTGATTCCACCGGGCTGAAAGTCTTCGGTGAAGGGTAGTCGAAAGTCAAAAAACACGGCAAAGAACGCCGTCGCATCTGGCCGTTGATACGAAGACGTAAGAAATCATCTGCACTGACCTGTCTTTGAACAACGTCACAGGCTCAGAGGCCTTCCCCGGGCTAATCCGGCAGACACATCGAAAAATCAGGACAGCAGCGGCAGACGACGCTTACGACACCTGACTCTGTCACGATGAGCGGCGGCGTAAGCATATCAATGCACTCATCCCTCCCCGTAAAGGAGCGGGTTACTGGCCCGTTGAGTATGTAGACCGTAATCATGCGGTTGCAAATCAGCCACTGAGCGGGAGTAATACCCAGTGGAAACGGACAACAGATTACCACCGTAGCTCGATAGCAGAAACGGCGATGTACAAAATGACGAAATTAGGTATGCCAGAAAGCATGCGTATTGCCTAAAATCCTTCTCTACCCGAGAAAAACTCGCCCCGAATCTGATTTATTCAACAAAGCCGTGGTTTTTATGAATAAAACCACGGTTAATAGGGAGGGGGTAATATAATATTGTATCGTGATTAATTTTGATGATATGAATGTGTCATTTTACACCCAGTGTGGAGTGAAAAATTATATATATATGAAAGGTCAGAATAGTGAACCTTGATATATAGATGGTAATAGTAAATTTTTGTCGATACCATCTGCATTACCAATTAGGAATGGACTTTCTGGATTATGGTTTCTTTTATTTTTGTTAACGATTTCACTATTAAAGGTGGCATAGCAATAAGAGCAACCATGTAAACATGTATTATAGGAACCGATATCGACACTTCGAATACAGCCGCATGCTTCTCTCTGCCCAGAGTCTTTTATGAGATTGGTTGAAATGCCAAAAATATTCTCAATTAAATTACCATCAATACATTTACCATGTTCAATTCCAAAAGTACTCAGGTCAATTTCCTCCGAGCAACTTTCAATCATCATCCCATTTTCTTTTGCCACATAGCACATCCAGGTAATGAGATCGTGAAGTGAGCTATGGTCATTGAGTATATCATAATATTTAAAATCTGGAATGGATGACAAGTTTCTTTCTGTCTTTTTGTAGAAATCTGCAAAGCTAATAACGACTTTTTTAGTTTTACCTGAAATCATTGATGCAATTTTACTGAACAAACGTTTATGTTCATTAATATCCACTAAATTTGAAACTAATATTGGGTCATATCGCCAAATTATTCTATCTGGTCCGACGATATCACTTAATATATGAAAGATATCAATGGATCTATGTGGCCGTGGTACCGATGATTCAATTATTTTAGGATAACCTGTAATTGTATATTGAAAGTAATAATTGTATCCTAAACTATCGAGTTCATCTAGATGATTGATTAGCATACGAGGGTTGCGAGTCCAGAAAACTATTGCATCGACGTCTTTAGGACTTAATGATATACGTTTAATTTGGTTGTAGTTGAATGGGTTTCGCGTTAATAAAAAACCCGCACGAATACGATTCATAAACCACGGGGTATAGAAAGCGGGAATATCTGTTCTTCGGCTTGCGCTTATTATCATTTTTCACCCCGAGTATACTTCAATAGATTGTAAGCCAAATATTTACTAGTAAAAATAGGACAAAAATCAATATCGCAATCAAGACACTCTTTACTATTGTTATGATTATTGCAACTATCTTTTAGTTCTTTGA
The DNA here is from genome assembly GCA_022318365.1 of Anthoptus insignis. NCBI lineage: Eukaryota > Metazoa > Arthropoda > Insecta > Lepidoptera > Hesperiidae > Anthoptus > Anthoptus insignis. Next base: position 7,423 of record DWRH01000059.1, read on the forward strand.
CGAATTCAGTTACTTCATCTGGAATTTCAAAAAAGTCAAAATTATGTCCCAACCACCCACTATTTACTTTATAATAATATACATTAGGGTCTGATGAGCATTCCCATGAATGATCATTTAAAATTTTATTTATATTACTAAATTGCCTGATCCCATCAACACACTCAGGATTGGTTGGATTATTTGTTACATATGTATTAATGAAATAAATAATATCCTTTTTACTATAAGCTTTTATAGTATTTCCTATATGATTTCTAATGTCTTTTGGTAATTCCGTCAAAGATTTTGGGAAAACAAACAAGTCAACATTTTCCACATCAGAAGAATCAAGATCACAAGCGCTAATTGTTTTGAAAGATGACCATTGAAAAGCTGGCCTATAATTCCAATCTACTATATCAATGCCTACATATTTTTTATTTACCACTATGTTTTTATCAATACAAACTCTATTTAAAGCTTCACAATCGACACCAGAACCACAGCCGATAGAGAGTATATTTAAATCTTTTTCAATATAAGAGGTAAGAAATTTTTCAAACATTCCGTATAACTCACAAAAATAAGCTCCATAATATTTTATTATATATTTTTGTTGTTTTACTTTTGCTTGGTAATTTTCATAGCTAAAACCATTAGTGTTTAAATTACACCATCTTTCTTGTTCGAAATCATCAAATACTGACTGAATCTTTCCTTCTAGAAATGATTTTGTCATTATTCCCTCATTATCTAATGATGAGTTAATCACTGAAAAATAATCATATCACTTAGCTAAATATAGCTCAAAAAAAAGATAAATCTACGTTCTGTTCTTAATGAACTACGGCGCAAAAAAAACATCGCGCTTATACCACCCCGAAAAGGTGCGTGTTACTGGCCCATTGAGTATGCAGACCGCAACCGTGCGGTTGTAAATCAGCGGCTGAGCGGGAGTAATACCCAGTGCAAACGGACAACAGATTACAACCGTCGCTCAATAGCAGAAACGGCGGCGTACAAAATGACAAAATTAGGTATGCCAGAAAGCGTGCGTATTGCCTAAAAATCTGCTCTACCCGAGGAAAACTCGCCCCGAATCTGATTTATTCAACAGCCCCGTCTGACCAATAATTTCCTCCAGTGATCCATCATGACTCACGACATTAGCAACCATATTATAACTCCCAGAATTTTCTACAATTTTATATCAATAACTGTAGAACAAGCCTTAAGTTAACTCTACTACTTAGAGAGTGAATACGTTAAAAAGTATTTCACTTAATAACAATAAAAAGATTAGAATTAAATTAAAATCCCTTTAAATCAGTTATTTAACTAATTAAATATAGGATTAAATTTTAATATTTGCCAATAAAAATAGATAAAATTAAAATATTCCTCAATGTTAAATGAGGTCGTTAGTATGTTCACTCTTTTAAAATCCCAATTAGCACTTGTTCGTCCGAGTGAGCAACCTGATTATATTTTACGCTTTTTCATTTCCCAGGTTGAACAGGGCCATATCGCCGCTGGAAATAAACTTCCTTCTGTGCGGGAACTGTCTTCTCAACTACAAATTAATTATGCCACCGTTCAAAAAGCCTATCACCAATGTAAATTAGCAGGCATTATCACTTCGCGACCCGGAAAAGGCAGTTTTATTAACCACCGAGGTGTCGTTGAGGCGCTACAGAGTAGCCATGATTTAACTTCAATGAATTCACCACTCAGCGAACATTCTGAAGAGTTATCGTTAGAATTGAAGCAGCAAGCGATTTCCTCAATCTATGACTATGATTTTCGGACTATTTTTCGCTATCATTCGACACTGGATAATCTTGATATCCGTCAAACCGGCCTAGAATGGTTGGGTAAAAAAATCCTGCATCCGTCCGTGAATCGTATTTTACCTTGTGCGGGCATTCATGATGGATTACTGGCGCTATTCATGATGCATCAAAAGAAAGGGACGATTGCGCTCCCTCACTACTTCTACTCAGGATTAAAGTCGATCATCCAGCTGATGGGCTCCCCTTATGTCACCATACCTTGTGATGAAGAAGGTCCACTCCCCGACGCCTTAGCGAAACTGTGTGAGCAAAATCGGATCAGCGCGCTGTATATCAACCCTAATATTAATAATCCCACCACCGTCACGCTTTCGATTAATCGTCGGCTTGCGTTAGCGGAAGTTGCCAAGCGCTATCGCCTATCGATTATTGAAGATGATGCCTATGGCGCCCTCGCCAGTCAGGGGATAGCAACCTTTAGTCAGATCCTACCGAGCCATACGTGGTATTTACAGGGACTGTCGAAAAGTTTTGCGCCAGGGATGAGAATGGCGTGGGTCTATGGCCCATCAGAAAGTGAGACACATCAACTCTGTCAGGTGATGGGAGCGTTAAAAGTGAGTGATAACCCCCTAACTCATCAGATCGTTAGTAAGTGGGTGAGGTCTGGCGTCGCTCAACGTACGGCAGAAGAAACGCTTAAAACGGCACGAGTACGAGTTAAGTTGTTTCGTCGACTATTCCCCGATGATCGCTACCAAATATCAGATGATGGCTTTCATGTCTGGTTCAGCCTAGGCAAGAAGAACGCTTACGAGATTGCTTTCCTACTGCAACAAGCGGGAATTTCTGCAACCCCCTCTAACGAGTTCAGTTTCGAAAAATTCGATGAAAGCTTTTTACGGATCAGTTTAAGCGGTTACAGCTCGCTTGCCGCATTAGAAATCGCGTTAAAGAAATTTCGCGATGTGTTAAATACCCTCTATTTAAAGCAGACCCAGGTATAAGGTGAACGATATGAGCGCAGTAAAAGAGATCTTACAACGCGAACTCACACGGATTAACACTGAAGAGAAACGTGATGACAAGCTAGTTTTCGATCCGCGATTTGTCTTCGAGAAAAGGGGGCTTTACGCCATTATGCTCGGAATGTTTATCCTGACCTTAGGGCTGCTAATCTATTCGGATATTTTTAGTCGCCTCGATGTGTGGATATGTGTGGCGATTTTTATCTTATTAAATGGCTTTTTCTTTTTCCATATCACCCCGTCCTATCATCTCGATGATATTGATAAAATTGCATGGAAAAATTGTTATACCGGTGAGTGGTATCGAGAGGTCCCGGTACGATCCGCCGTTATCGATCAGATCCTTAATTCAGATCGGGTTTCTGATCAAAGTAAAAATGAGATCAAACGCTTACAGGGGTTAGGGGCCGAAATTTTCTTCCGCGATCTGGCGAAAATGCAGTAATCCCAACTGTACCTTGATACATTTATTGTATTTCGTTACCTCAACAGTGATTACTTTTAAATTGCTAATCACTGTTTGACGATTGGCTCACTTAAGCTGAGTGGCTCAATCATCTTGGAGGTTTCACTATGAAAAACTCTTACCCCGCGTTACTCCTTATACTACTTTCATTAGCTTCTAATGCTCACCCCGCACATCCTCATCTTATTCTAACGCCTTCGCATCAGTATCAACCCCATTGCGCCGATACGGCGGAATCGCCCGATGAATTCATGCGAGGGCCACTTCGCGAGTTACGGCGTTAATCGCGAAAAGAGACTGGGGCAAGTAATCTTCCGACTCGGTCTCGATTTTTTTTGATAATGTACGAAAACTGTCGAGTAAATTTGTTTTTTTTACTGAAATAAGATGAAAATAGTCACCTCACTCCGCTAATAGCGATTGGCTATGCTAAATAAAAAACAAATTACCCCTCTAAAAGCGATGATTGCCGCCATCAGTGGTTATGCAATGGACGGTTTTGACTTACTCATCTTGGGCTTTATGTTGCCTGCAATCAGTCAACATCTCTCGCTCAGCCCTGAGCAAGGCGGCGCCTTGGTGACTTGGACCCTAATTGGTGCAGTGCTAGGCGGGATAGTGTTTGGGTTTCTCAGTGACCGCTATGGCCGCGTCAAAATGTTGACCATGACCATCTTAATGTTTGCCATCTTTACGGGCCTCTGCGCCTTGGCACAAGGCTATTGGGATTTACTGACTTATCGTACCCTTGCAGGCGTTGGACTGGGTGGAGAGTTTGGTATTGGAATGGCGCTTATTGCTGAGACGTGGCCAGCGCATAAACGTAACCGAGCCTCAGCCTGGGTCGGTATGGGGTGGCAGCTGGGTGTACTACTCGCTGCAATCATTACCCCACTATTACTTCCTATTATCGGTTGGCGCGGAGTTTTTTTAATCGGCTTACTCCCTGCATTATTCTCCTTTTTTCTACGTCACGGCTTAGATGAGCCGATAGCTTATCGCCAAGTTCAACAGCAGAAACCTAGACTTGGGCTGGGAAAAAGCCTCGCGAGGTTATTTCACGACCGTACGACAGCTAAAGCCAGTCTCGGGATAGTTATCCTCTGTTCTGTACAAAACTTTGGCTATTACGGATTAATGATCTGGATGCCCACTTACCTTTCTCAGCAATTCGGTTTTTCACTTACCAAATCAGGCCTTTGGACCGCGACTACCGTACTTGGCATGATGCTGGGTATTGGTCTCTTTGGCCTATTAGCTGATCGTTTCGCCCGCTGGAAAATTTTTGTACTTTATCAATTGGGCGCACTGATGATGGTTATCCTCTATGCGCAGCTACAAGACCCAACCGGCATGCTCATCGCGGGGGCCGTCATGGGAATGTTTGTCAACGGTATGGTCGGTGGCTATGGCGCGTTGATATCAGATACCTATCCAACCGAAATCCGTGCGATAGCCCAAAACGTTCTGTTTAACTTAGGCCGAGGAGTCGGTGGCTTTGGGCCTCTGGTGATGGGATTCATTGCTAGCCATGGCTCATTCGTTCTCGCCATCAGCTTACTGGCTATCCTCTACTTACTGGATATACTGGCTACGCTATGCTTAATCCCTAAAAAACAGCCAACGACCGAAGATCGGTTAGGCGCTATCGGTTAATCTGTTTGCGACCACTCCGATACGTTAGGTATCACAACGAGGGGAGCTTACTTGAGGATAACGCTTTCTAAGCTAACTATTCGAGAGACGATGAGGGTAATCCATTTTGCGTTAGCCTTGTCACTCAATATACTGGCTGAAACGTAGGAGATAGCCATCAGGATCTTGTACCAGGAACTCTCTCTGACAAATGGTCGTTTCAGCGATACGATAGTGGTTATCGCTGACTCCTCGATATAAGGTTACACCATGCTTAATAACTCGCTGAAGCAGTAGGTCGATATCATCGACTTCAATCTGAAAATTAACGCCGCAACCAAGTGGTCTAACCAATTCTGTTGGGTTCCAGCCGCCAGAATGGTATTGCTCAAGCATGAGTTGCGCTTCACCTAGGCAGATATAAGCAAAATCGGGCTCTTCGCGTCTGATCATTACACTGAAACCTAGCACGTTAGTATAAAAACTCAGAGAGGAATGAAAATTTATTACGGTTAGCTCGGGAACCATCCGGTTCCAGTAGGGATCTTTTATCTCAGCCATATTTCTCGACGCTTTTTACTCAGTCTATGTGCACTGGATGCTGGTGAGTAGGGAAACAATAAACCGAAATTTATCAGCAGTATATGATTCTATCTTCAGCTCATCTTAATACTTGCCAGAAATTAATACTTTTCTATGTTAGGCTGCTAAGGGTAATGTATGTTCGTAGCTGGAGGATACCAAAATTAAGGAAACCGACTTAGTTATCCCGTTGAGAATAATTGGGCAAGCGATACGTCTGATGGTTGAGCGCGGATTGGTAATGGAAAAAGAGGATATCATCGCGCAAATACATACGATGAGCTTAGCCGTCAAAGACCCCGAAGAACTTATTTACTATCGGCTGGCTATTCAAAAGGTTGCGAGAAAGAGCCATTAGAAACCTCTACTCCTTTCTCAGCCTACTCCCTTTTTTACAGACATTTCATTTAGATTTAACGCTCCATTTTCTGAGTCTTTCAACTCTTGGAGTGATACAATAATCAACTTCAATGCCTCGACCTCCTCACTATTGGTCTCTCTCGATAGCTTTGTTCGGAATGCCTCCAGTAAAGCATCGAGGGTGATTCGCTCGTCGTGTTCGAGTAAGTCTACTGATACTTCACCATATAGTCGGTCTATAGTTTCTTCAGGGATTAAAGCCATACTGCGCAGGTTCCTCTTTTCATTTTACCTATGAAATTTTACGGAATTTTGATGATGACTCAAGTCTGAGTTTATACTCGGATGCACATTTTTTTCAGTTGAGCAGGGCCGTTAAATAGGAGGGCAGCTATCTACTTTATTCACTTAGGTTTTTTTAATTAAAGAGATTTCGTGACTTATCTAGTCATTAATGAAAATCACAAAATTATGTAACATCTTCCACCTTGCTGGCAACTTTTCATAAGAAAAGTCCGTATCAGACCACATTAAAGCTATCATTCGATGGGATAAATCAACACCCCCACTGCGCCCATAACGGTTTATCACCCTAGACATAGAGCGAGTCATCGAGGAGGAAGCGGCCAATGACATTTTCAATTCCATTCATTAATCACTATTGGGCTTCGCAAAGTGAAGCGCCAATAATTAATCGTGGCACTGGCTAGCAGAACGTAAAAAAATCTTATAAATTACTTAAGTGATAAATAACCGAGTAGATATAACAATAAAGAATAATAAGACGCGCCACTGTAAGAGTCAGGACTCGCTCAGACCGGCAAACGCCCTGTTTAGCAAGGAATAATAATGAAGAAAACGTTGATAAGTCTCTTATTCACCGCATCGCTTACCGCGCTCTCGGCACACAGTGCTACGCCGCCGAATACTTTAGTGGTCGCGCAATCGCTTGATGATGCGATCAGTTTTGACCCCGCCCAGGGCTTTGAAACCTCCACCGTCCAAGCCTTTACCAACTTATACCAACGCTTACTACAATCTGATCCCGCTCACCCTGTCGATCTACGCCCAACACTGGCCACGCATTGGCAAGCGGGGAGCGATAATCGGAGTTTAACCTTTACTTTACGCGACGGGGCGACCTTCGCCAGTGGTAACCCGATCCGTCCAGAGGATGTTATCTTCTCATTATCGCGGGTGATCAAGTTAAACTTAGAACCTTCATTCGTTCTGACCCAACTTGGCTGGAATGCAAAAAATATCGATAGCCAGCTGACAAAAACCAGCGCGAATCAGGTTACGCTACATTGGGATGCCGCAGTCAGCCCAGCTTTTGTGCTCAGCCTACTCTCGGCTCCAGTTGCCTCTATCGTCGATGAGAAAGAAGCGTTAAGCCATCAAGTCAACAATGACTTCGGGCATCAGTGGCTATCTAGTCATTCCGCAGGGAGCGGTCCTTATCAAATTCGTCGTTATGTTCCTCACGAAGTACTTTTGATGACAGCTAATCCACGTTCGCCAGCCGGGGCACCAAAGCTCAGCACCTTACTGATTAAAAATGTTCCCGAAGCGGCAACGCGCCGTCTATTAATCGAGCAAGGTGATGCGGATATCGCGCGTAATCTAGGGAGCGACCAATTCAGTGCGCTACAACATAAGCCAGGCGTTACCCCAGTCTCTGTACCTATCGCCTCACTTTACTATCTACTCTTTAATACGCAATCTTCGGCAACACTTAAAAACCCGGCCTTCTGGGAGGCCTCGCGCTATCTATTTGACTACGATGGGATTGCAAACGGCTTATTGAAAGGGCAATTCTCTATCCACCAATCGTTCCTACCCAGTGGCTATCTAGGCGCTCTCAATGACACGCCTTACACCTATAACCCCGAGAAAGCGAAAGCAATCCTAGCCAAGGCTGGCCTCAGCAACATCTCCTTTAAAGTCGTGGTCAATAACCAGCCGCCTTATTTAGATATTGCCCAAGCACTACAGGCCAGCTTTGCGAAAGGTGGAGTAAAAATTGAGTTAATTCCAAGCCTGAGTAGTGAAGTCACCGCTAAGATGGCGAGCCATCAGTTCGATGCTACCGTCACCTCTTGGGGACCAGACTATTTTGACCCGAATACCAATGCCGCCGCTTTTGCGACTAATCCAGAAGATGGCAGCAGCACCCTTGCCTACCGGGCTGGCTGGCATATCCCTGAGCTGACCGCCGAAACACATAAAGCGGTAGCCTTAACGGATAATGCCCAACGTGCGGCCCTGTATGAGAAATTGCAGCGTCAGGTACAGAAAAGCTCGCCTTATGTTATTGGTCTGCAAGCCCACCAGCTAATCGCTCTGCGCAGTAATATTAAAGGGTATCAGCAAGGGATGAACCCTGACATGGTCTACTACAGTCAGGTAACGAAATAATGGTTGTGTCTGCGCCCAATTCTGGTCGCAGCATGTCGGTCAGGCGGCTTATACAGCGCCTGGCGGGTAATCTTTTTTCACTCATGATTACTCTGCTCGGCTTGCTAGCGTTTACCTTTACCTTATCCCACCTCTCACCGGTAGATCCGGTTTTACAACTGGTGGGGGATCACGCCACGGCATCCACTTATGCTCAGGTTCGCCACCAATTAGGCCTAGATCACTCGCTCCCTGTCCAGTTCTGGCACTACCTACAGCAGCTAGGTCAGGGTAACTTGGGTGTTTCACAAAGCACCGGCCAACCAGTAGCCAACGATCTGTTACGTACTTTCCCGGCAACCTTCGAGTTAGCGACCTGCGCGCTTATCCTAGGAGCCAGTTGTGGTATTGGTCTAGCGCTGATCTCGGTCTGGCATCCTAAAAGTTGGATTGATCATATCGCTCGGGTTATTTCCTTATTAGGCTATTCTGTTCCCGTATTCTGGATCGGTTTGCTTGGTCTATTACTGTTCTATGCCGGACTGCATTGGTCGGCAGGACCGGGACAGCTCGACGATCTCTACGTTTATACGTTAGAACCGAAAACCGGCCTAGTCCTTATCGATAGTTGGTTATCAGGCGATCGTGAGATGTTTATCAATGCTCTGCAGCATCTGTGGTTACCAGTGGTTATCCTGGGCTTACTCTCAATGGCCTCTATCACTCGGCTGCTCCGCGCTGCGTTACTAGAGGAGAATAGTAAAGAGTACGTGACCCTCGCGCGAGCCAAAGGTGCCAGCCGCTGGAGAATTGTCTGGCATCATTTACTGCCCAACACGCGTGGAACCTTGATTACCGTGGTCATGCTCTCCTACGTATCCTTACTGGAAGGCGCAGTATTAACTGAAAGCGTGTTTGCTTGGCCCGGATTGGGCCGTTATCTGACCAATGCGTTATTTGCGTCAGATATTCCTGCCATCTTGGGAGCAACCCTAGTTATAGGAAGCTGCTTTATTATCATCAATGCCCTGACCGATGCGTTGGTTTGGCTTACCGATCCGAGAACACGATGACAGAGACTTCCTTACCGCTTCGCGCGGTCCGACGTGATAAACGCCGATGGTTGCTAATCATCGGCTATAGCCTGTTAGGTTTACTGATCGCCATGGCGCTGTTTGCTCCTTGGGTATCACCTTACGATCCCAATGCTCAAGTCATGGCCGACCGGTTGCTGCCGCCAGATAGCCATCACTGGTTTGGTACCGATGGTTTTGGCCGCGATTTACTGTCTCGGGTAATTTATGGCACGCGACCTACGCTCCTGTTAGTAGTGTTTATTCTGATCCTGACTGTGCCAGTTGGTATGACGGTAGGTATTGCTGCCGGCTATTTAGGCGGTTGGGTCGAACGCATCTTAATGCGTATCACCGACATCTTTCTCGCTCTCCCGAGCTTGGTGATCGCGTTGGCGATGGTTGCGGTGCTGGGGCCCAGTATTTTAAATGGCGCGCTGGCCTTAGCGCTGACAAGCTGGCCGCCGTTTGCTCGACAAGCTCGTGCGGAGACACAGCAATTGAGACGTAGCGATTACTTAGCGGCCGCTAAAATGCAAGGCATTCAAGGCTTACCCTTAATGTTTGGTCACCTGCTACCGCTTTGCTTACCCAGTGCAGTAGTCCGTGCAGCCCTGAGCCTTGGGGGGATTATTTTATCCGCCGCTGGCTTAGGATTTCTAGGAATGGGCGTCCAACCGCCTACCGCAGAGTGGGGGTCAATGGTGGCAGAAGGCGGAAAAGTGATTTTCGACCAGTGGTGGGTCGCGGCGGCACCCGGTGGAGCGATTCTTCTGGCAAGCTTAACCTTTAATTTCATCGGTGACGGTCTACGAGACCGCTTGGACAGTCGTCATGACAGCTAACGCTTCCCCTTTTATTATTGCTGATAGGCTCACCATCGGTCACCCTGAAGGCCGCCCCTTAGTCGATGGTATCTCTTTTGAAATCGGAAAAGAACGCGTTGCGCTGGTGGGAGAATCCGGCTCTGGCAAATCGCTTACTGCGCGGAGTTTGATGGGACTGCTTGCCCCCTCACTGAGCCTTAACGCCTCCCAGCTCTCCCTTGCAGGGAACGACTTACTCCATCTGAAACCGTCACAATGGCAGTCGCTACGAGGTGGAAAAGTCGCGATGGTGATGCAAGATCCGAAATATGCTCTGAATCCATCCAAAACTATCGGTTGGCAAGTGGAAGAGCCATTAATCTTACACCGTAAGCTCTCCCGTCGTCAGCGTCAGGAGAAAGTGTTAGCGATGTTGGAAGCTGTCGGTTTGGTAAATCCCCAACAGCTAATTAAGCGTTATCCCAATCAGCTTTCCGGCGGAATGGGACAGCGTATTATGCTGGCTATCGCCTTGATCACTGATCCCGAGTTTCTGATTGCCGATGAGCCAACATCGGCCTTAGATCACGCGATGCGGGATCAAGTCTTGTCATTGATACAAGACCTTGTGGCGCAACGTGATATGGGATTATTACTGATTAGCCATGACTTACAGCAAGTCGCCGACCACTGCCAACGGGTCATGGTGATGTATCAAGGTCAAATCCTCGACCGCCTAGCGGCAAGGGACCTTGCACAGGCGACCCATCCTTATACCCGAACGCTCTGGGCATGTCGACCTAGCCTAGCAACCAAAGGTAAGCGCTTACCTACTCTCGATAGGGCCGCATTGGAGGGATGCTCATGAGTACAATCAAGTTAGACCATCTCAATGTTTCTCACCCTCAGGGATATCAGTTACGACAAGTGGTCCAAGACGTGAATCTAACGGTCGAGGCGGGTGAATGCTTTGGGCTCGTCGGTCCTTCTGGCTGCGGAAAATCATCGCTGCTTTGGGTAATGGCGGGTCTTAATCCTCACTGGAGCGGAGATATGGTGTTAGCGGGTACTCACGTACAACCCGACTCCTCTTTCACCGGGCAGCTTCGTCGCGATGTACAGATGGTTTTCCAAGATCCCTATGCCTCCTTACACCCTCGTCACCGTTTACGTCGTACCCTCGCAGAGCCGCTTAAACGGCTAGGTTTTGATAACATTGATGACCGAATCGCTCAGGGCTTTCAGCAAGTCGGTTTAGCGAGCACGCTGATTGATCGCTACCCTCATCAGCTTTCAGGCGGGCAACGGCAACGGGTCGCTATTGTCCGTGCACTGCTTCTTGAACCGAAAATAGTGTTACTCGACGAGCCCACCTCTGCGCTAGATATGTCAGTGCAGGCGGAAATTTTGAATCTGCTCAATCAATTAAAAGCTCAGCAACAATTGACTATGGTACTGGTCAGCCACGACCCAGACGTCATCGACCATATGTGTGATAGATCAGTCACGATGCAGGCTGGCCGAATTACCCGCCTTAGTTAAAAACTGGCTTTAGATATCACTTTAAACGAATATTCAGCACGATAATTCGTCCCTATACTCCTAATAACGCATCGTTATTAGGAGGCTTCACGAGTGAAACTACCCCTGTCGTTATTGATCGCTACGCTCTTTACCTCCGCCAGTTATGCGGCAACCCCGCCAAATAGCTTAGTGGTGGCAATTCCGCTCGATGGCATTATCAGTTTTGATCCCGCAGAGAGCTTTGAAACGGTGAGTACCAGTAGTTTGGTCAATATCTACCAAGGTTTGGTCAGTGCCGATCGCAACCACCCGCAACAGATAGTACCCGCAACGGCGGCGAGTTGGACGGCGGGTAGCCAGCCGCATAGTCTGCGCTTCACCCTAAAACCTCAGCAAGCCTTTGCCAGTGGCAATCCACTCACTACCGATGATGTGATTTACTCGTTAAGTCGAGCGGTAAAATTAAATAAAGCGCCTGTCTTCATTCTGGGGGAGTTTGGGTGGACCCCTGAAAATATCGACGCTTCATTACATAAGATCAGCGACACAGAGGTCGAGATTACGTGGCAGAGCGATATTGGCCAAGATCTTGCCCTACGCTTATTATCTGCTCCGGTTGCCTCGATTGTTGACCAGAAATTAGTAAGTGAGCACCAACAAGCTGGCGATTACGGCAATAACTGGCTTAAAAATCATTCCGCCGGCAGTGCGGCTTACAGTATTCAACAGTATGTACCGCAACAAGCTTTACTGTTAGAAAAGAATCCGCACAGCGCAATTCAGCCAAAGTTGGCGCATATCTTATTAAAAGGCGTGCCTGATGCTAGCGCTCGACGTCTATTACTGACGCAAGGGGACGCAGACGTTGCCTACGGATTAGGTGCCGATCAGTTCGCGGCGCTACGCCATACCCCTGGCGTGAAGGTGGAGAGCTTCCCCTCTAGCCTTGTGTATTATCTCGGTTTCAATACGCAAGATAGCCAACAACCCGCTTTAGCCAATCCAGCCCTATGGCAAGCGGCGCGCTGGTTAGTGGATTACAGCGCTCTGTCGCAACAATTATTGAAAGGCCAATACCAAGTACATCAGTCCTTTTTACCCATAGGGTTTGATGGTGCGTTGGAGAAAACGCCTTTTACCTTGGATGTCGCCAAAGCGAAGCAGATCCTGAGTAAGGCAGGGATAAAACCGGGTACGACCTTTACGCTCACCTTTACCAACCAACCGCCTTATAGCGATATCGCTCAAGCATTACAGGCTAGCTTCGCCCAAGCCGACATTCATATTACGCTCCAGCCGGTACCGGAAGCCGAGCTTTGGGGGAAGATGCGCAGTCGCCAGTTCCAATCAATTTTTACCTACTGGGGAGCTGATTATATCGATCCCAATACTAACGCCAGTACCTTTGCTTATAACGTACCGAATGGCCCAAAAACCTTGGCATGGCGCGTAGGCTGGTCCATCCCGCAACTCAGTAAACTGACACAGCAGGCTGCGGCCACCAGCGATGCGGCGAAGCGCCGAGCGCTCTATGGGCAGATTCAGAATAGGGTTATGCAGGATTCTCCCTTCGTCGTCGCGTTACAGGGCGCACAACAAGTGGGGTTACGCAGCAATGTTGAGGGGGCACAGCAGAGTCTGGGAGTCAGCATGCTCTATTTTGACCAACTCTCTAAATAGCGACGCGCGCTGTGGGGGTGGATACGTGAGTACCCACCCCGGCTTCAGACTACTGGCGTTAGCCGTTACCCCTAAATTCAGGGTATAAGCTCATGCCACCGTCGATAAAGAGGGTCGACCCATGGACATAATCGGAGAGATCGCTTGCCAGCCAGACCACCGCATTCGCCACATCCTCTGATGCACCGATACGTCCGTAAGGGATCAACTCTAACAGCTTTTTCGCCGCGTCCCCCTCGGTATTCTCAGCATTAATTGCGGTCGCAATCGCTCCCGGTGCAATGGAATTCACCCGAATCTGCTCTTCGCCAACCTCTTGTGCAATACTACGCATCAATAGATCGACGCCACCTTTTGATGCCGCATAATTCACATGACCCGCCCACGGAATAAGTTGGTGGACAGAGCTAACATGAATAATTTTACCGTTGGCGCGACTCACTTGGCGCTGTCCCTTCTGTTTACGGAACTGCAGCAGCGCCGCTTGTGCCGTCAGAAATTGGCCGGTAAGGTTAACATCGATCACCTTCTGCCAATCTTGTAGCGTCATATCACCAATTGCCGCATCTTTTTGCAGCCCTGAGTTTGCCACCAGGATATCGAGCCCACCGAAGTGTTCAACTGCTTGAGCAATTAAGTGGTTAACATCCTCTTGAGAAGAGACGTCACCCTGCACCGCAATGGCCTGACCACCTTGTTGGCGAATTTCCTCAGCCAACTTTTCGGCAGGCTCAGCCTGGCTATTGTAGTTAATTACGACACTGGCTCCCGCAGCGGCAAGCCCTTTTGCACAGGCGTAGCCTAGTCCGGAGCTAGCGCCGGTTACGAGGGCAACTTGCTTAGCTAACGATATTTGCATGGTAACTCCTGATCTAATTTCAATAAGAGTGAGGCATGGTATTGAGTATAGGACAGGACTCGAAATTTGATCGGATTCACAAAAAAGAGGGGTGAGGTAACACTTCCGCCCCATAAGAAGCGGAAAGTGACCGGATGACTGTTACTGACTGACTTTTTTTAGGGTATCCAGTAGCGAAGCGCCGAACATTGCCCCATGACTCAGCCCGGGGTACTGAACGATAGAAATACTCAGACCTTGTTTTTGCCACTGCTCGACCCGTGGTGAAAGATCGATGGCAGGCTGCGTACCCAATCTCGCCGGCTGCGAGGATCCAACCATTAAGGTGAGAGTCGCCCGATTCGCCCTCTGCGCTTGGATATCATCGACTAGAAATTGATACCCCTGGCCTAGCGATGGGCTAGCGGCAAAGTAGTGGTTAAATCGGGTGGAGTGTAGATAAGTGTCCAAGACAAATAGTCCCCCAAAGGAGTGTCCCCATAACGATCGTTGCGCCTGATCAATAGGTAGAGACGCTTCACTCTGCGGGATAATTTTTTGTTCAAGTAAGGCGCGGAAGATAGCACTACCGCCGCCAAGTCGGCCACGACTCAGCATTGAATTACCCTCAGTAGTGTCTCGCCCGGTAGGAGTATAATCGAATGACCGTGCTTTCAGGTCAAAAGGCAGTGGCGTATCGTAGCCAATAAATACCAGTACCGCTGGATTTTTCTCGCTTATTGCCTGTAATTGAGCCTCGTCGAGCCGGCTAAGACTTGAGTTACCGTCCAGCAAATACAGGATAGGATACCCTTGTGCAGGGGCTGGTTTTCTCGGCACGGCTACCCAAATTTTGTAATGCCGCTGGTTATCCACCGAATTCAATTTATAGGTAGTGAAGCGATAAAACAGCGATCCGTGATCGGCAATAGATGGACCCAGAGGCGTCATATTCGGCCTGGCAAAAACACTTGCGGTAGGGACTAAGATTAAAAACAGTACCACCGCCGCTTTTCGATAAAAACTTAACATGACGTCCTCATTTATCTATTAACAGTAAAGATTAAAAGTGCATTCCCACTTCCATATAATAAGTCCGACCTGACTCATTATAAGTATTAGCGCCTGCTCCCCAGAGGTAAGCGCCGGTAGTAGAGTTTCCTGTGGTTTGCGCATTTCCTTCGCGGAAGTGGCGTTTATCGAAAAGATTATCGATACCCGCCGTTAAATCAATATTCTTATTGATGGTGTATGTCCCACTCATGCCAACCACCGCATAAGGAGAGACTTCACGTGTTTCGCTGCCCGAGGTTCGCTCACCTTGGTAATTATACTTCTTCGGTTTTTGACGACCATACCAAGTTAAGGTGCCTTCCAATGATAATTTATTGGTTGCTTGCCAATCCAACGTCGAATTTATGGTGTACTTCGGAATGACGGATAGATAATCATGCGTGGTCTTATTTTCATTCTTCAGAATGTAAGTCAGATTATTTTTAAGCATGATCGAATCCGTGATAGGGAAATTAAGTGTCCCTTCAATCCCTTCCACGACGGCTTTAGGTACGTTTTCCCATTTATAAACATTCGAGGTACCATTGCTGTATTCACTGGTATAACCGGCTTCAATTTTATTATGGTAATCGTTACGGTACCATGTTACGACCGCCTGCACGTCGTTGGCATTATGGTATTCGATCCCAATTTCTTTATTGACGCTGGTTTCAGCACTCAGATCCTTATTACCTTGTAAGTAACAGCTGCCGCCGCCGTAGCAGCCTTGCCCTTTACTGTATAACAGGTAGTTGGGGTTGGTTTGATAGAGGTTAGGGGCTTTCCAGGCACGCGCAATCCCCATTTTTAGCGTAAAATCGTTACTTAAATCTTGAGAGAGATTCAGTGATGGACTCCACTCTCCACCTGAAATACTTTGGTGATTGAAGCGAATTCCTGGGACTAATTTAGTGCTATCGGTCAACTGCATATTATCTTCAGCGAAAATGCCATAAATATCCGCCGAACTGTATTTAGATCGCCCACTACTCGAGATCCCTTCGACGCTGCCGGCACTGGTCGTCACCGTGTTGGATGTAGGATCTCTCATCGCTTGATGATTAAATTCTGCCCCCACCGTTAAGACATGATCGACCCATGCTTGGAAAGGGATACTCACATCCGAATGCACATTAGTGTCGTAGAGCGTAATGGTTGATAATCCAGTATCGGTCGTGCTGAAGATACCGGATGCTCCACCGGATAAACCTTCATTCAGCCGAGTATTACGCGTTTTTTCAAACTGAACGTAGTTATTGGTCGATACCCCATTATCCCAAAGGCCAGTATATTTGAGCGCCAGTGTTTGCCGATAGAGGACATTGGTTTCGTTACCATAATTTGCTTTCACCAATGCATTGCTGTTGGTATTTTGGGTATCTCCGGCATAAATATTACCCTGCCGACTAAACCCAGTATCGAGTTCAAGATTCTGGTTGGGCATAAACTCCCAACGCAATACCGAATGAATATCGCGATTTAACGATCCTTCTCGGCCAGCAGGATAAGTCCCTGCGTAAGTGCCGGTACGTGCTTGCGTATGGCTTTTATTGATATCTTCTGCATCAGCCTGGGTCTTACTCCAGTTACCATATAAACGGAAAGTGAGGTTATCCGCTAATGCACCACTTAAGCTGGCGTTGTAGCGTTGAGTTCCCCCTTCCGCTTTATGTTCAGGCGAGTTGAAGTAAGAGTTGAAACTGCCGTGCCACTCTTTGCTGGTCTGCTTCGTGATAATATTGACCACACCGCCCATTGCTCCATTACCATACAAAGCCGCAGCAGGTCCGCGGATAACGTCGATACGATCAATCAGCTCCGGTGGGACCCAGTTGGTGTCACCCCGTGTGTCACGCTCATCGCTCCAGCCATAGCGAACGGAATTACGGCTAGTGACGGGCATACCATCGATCAATATCAGTGTATTTTCGGGTCCCATACCCCGAATATCGATCTGCCGATTATTCCCACGCTGGCCACTGGTGGAGTTACCCGTTAGGTTGACGCCAGGTTGCGTACGAATAATCTCAGACAGATCTCGTTGGATAGGGTGTTTCTTAATCGCCTCACTCGTGATGGTCGATACGCCCGGCGCTTGGAGAGTTTGTTGGCGTGCCGTGACAACTAAACGCCCTTCTGATTTATTATCGGTGGGTAGTGTGCTGGTCTTTGTGCTGTTTTCATCAGCGCTATCTGTGGATTGCTGTTCAGTAGCAGCCATCGTGGGGGCTTGTAGACCGACTAGTACCAAAGGAATAACAAGTGGGCGTATCAATTTTTTTCTGTGCATAAGAGTGCGGAGGTAGTAGGCAAAATAAAAGTCCCTCCAGAGTAACCGAAAGATTTTTAATGTAAATGATAGTCATTAGCATTTAAAATTTATTATCATTTATCCTCTTACTCGGCACTTCAAAATAAAATTGTTATCCATACTGTTGCTGATGGCGTTTTTTTCGCTTTAAGTAGTCGTCATCCGCCCTAAGCTTGTCCCATGACTGTTTGAAGATTTTCGCCGCAGCCGCTTTTTCTTCATCAAGCTGGTAAGGGAGTATTTCTCGGTTCTTATCATACTTTTTACCGCCGGGATGGTTAGCATAGCGTCTGGCGCGGGTGTATCCCATCTGGATAAATTTGCGCGCCATATCCATTCCTACAAAATCGTTTTGCTCGCGGTAGCCTTCGAATAACTCCATGATCTTTTCAGAGGAGGCGGTGGCAGCGGCGACATCTTTAAACCGCCAATAAGGAAGGATCTCACTTTTATAGGGTTCTACCATCAATACGCCCTGTTCCCCCCTCCCTACTTGATAGCGCTCTGGCTCTTTACGAAAATCAATGGTCGAAAAGTCTTGCTGATAGTTGAATTCTTTCATAAGTCATTCACCCCTATTAATAAGAATTAAGTATAGGTGAGTGTTAGACGAACGGAAATTTAAACGCCGGTCTATGAGAGACTCGCCGTCGAAAGAAAATATTATGGGTCATTAATAATGATTGGCTTAGTTGCTTAATAGAGAATAATCGTGCACTCAATCATAATTGACTTACTCAAAATAATTAATGCTGATTACCCCCTCTATTACGCTGAGAAAATAAATGATGCTGTCATCTTCATCATAATTTAGTTAGATTTAGCCATGTCATAATGGTCCTACCCTATAAAGATACGCATAAGGGAATTACCGATGTATGAGATTGACTCTTCAACACTGGAATATCGCAATTTATGCCATACTGATTGGCCATTTTTTTTAGACTTAAATTCAGATCGCCGAATCATGTCTTTTATCTGTGATCCGCTTGATGAAGAAACGATCCGTCGTCACTATTTTGAACCTCGTTTACAGCCTTGGTATAAAGGCTGTCGCCACTGGCTTTGCCTAGTAATCAGTGAAAAATCCACAGGTATCCCCATAGGAGTAACAGGTTTTATTGAGCGTAATGATGGTGTGGCTGAGGTTGGATTTATTCTTAAACCTGAGTGTCAGGGTAAGGGTTATGGCAGAGAGTCTTTGAACAACATTATTCAGTTTGCCTTCACCCATTATTCCTATCACAAATTAGTCGCTACGGTAACTTCAGGGAACGAAGCCTCGCGTAGAACCTTAGTCAGTGCCGGATTTCAACAGGAAGGTACTTTGAGAAAAAGCTATTATTTAGATGGATACTGGCAAGATGATTGGCTATTTGGATTACTAAGAGAAGAGGCGGGGTATTAATCCTTTAATACTAGTCCCCTCATCAATACAAAAATAGATTAAGAGTTAATATAATGGGAAAAAGTAAAATTGGGATCTTAGCGGGAATGGGTCCACGCTCTACCGCCCCTTTTCTAGAAAAAATTATCGATGAATGCCAACGTCAATATGGGGCGACCTACGATATGGATTTCCCTGAAATTCATATCATCTCTTTACCGACTCCCTTCTATCCCGGTAAGCCAATAGATTCGGCTCAGATGATAGAAGCCCTGCAGAAGGGCATTGCTGATTTGGTAAAGAGTGATGTGAGCTTAATCTCGATCCCTTGTAATCTTGCGCATTGTTATTTTGACGAGATGGAAGAGGCAGCACAGGGTATTCCTCTGCTACATATTGCTGACTCGCTCTATTCTTTACTGCCAGCCCCGCCGTCAACTGTCTGTTTACTGGCGACAACACCGACCCTCGAAGCGGGCTTTTATCAGCAAAGACTTAGCCGTAAAGGCATCACCCTTACTGATTCTCAAACCTTAAGAGAAAAGACGACTACACTGCTCCCCATCATTAAAGCTGAGGGCTACCTGAGTTCAGATGTTCAGCGTTTATGGCAAGAGATTGTCGAAGAGATCGGGCAATTAGGAGGTCAAGAGGTGATTATCGCCTGTACCGATCTCAGTCCTTTACTCAAGACAAGTGAGGGACAGTCACTGCACTTTATTGATTCTATGACCACTTTAGCGGTTGAAACCGTCACTGAGTATTTACGCCACGTTAAGGACCGATAATGACATTGCTTGATACGCTACAGACTAAATATCCCGGCGCCCTTGCTTGGGGGTTCGGCGACAGTGCTACCATGGCTGATGAGCTTGCCAATCATGTAGTAGAAGGGCGCAAAACAGCTTCCTGTGGTTCACTGGCTGCCTACCGCAATGAGGCATCGCCCCCTACAGTGGGGAGCTACCACATTATCCTCAATGGCCGTGAAGAACCGGTCTGCGTGATCCGTATAGTTGCAATGCGGATTGTTACGTTCAATAAGGTAGAGGCTGAATTCGCCTTTAAAGAAGGGGAAGGCTATCGCAGCCTAGAGTATTGGCGGCAAGAACATAAGGCAT
The DNA here is from genome assembly GCA_022318365.1 of Anthoptus insignis. Classification (NCBI taxonomy): domain Eukaryota; kingdom Metazoa; phylum Arthropoda; class Insecta; order Lepidoptera; family Hesperiidae; genus Anthoptus; species Anthoptus insignis. The sequence continues at coordinate 27,459 of DWRH01000059.1, forward strand.
TCTTCACTCGAGAGGGAAGCTTCAGCGAGACGATGGAACTGGTCGCTGAAGAGTTCGAACTGGTGGAGGTGTTCTAAGACGTTATTTTAAATCGTGTTTAAAGTGTTTGAGCTATGAATGTAAGAGACGACTCATCTTAAAGGGGAATGTAATGAGCAATAACTTCGTAACGAGTTTTTTTACAAATTTCCCCATCCCATTCTGTAATATTGGCCTGGGGATCAAGGTCAGCGATGGATACCGAATCACTTTTTACAATCACATCGTAATTATGATGGGGTTGCGGGATAAATCTTTCATTATCTGATTCTTGGGAAGAATAATTTACATGGGCATCTACCCAATAATGTACGATCTTCACTAATTGATTTGGCTTGATAGAAAATTCATTAGTGGCTGATATTCATAATTGTTTGAGCTAGGCATGCCCATTTTCTTACTTCCCGTTACGGGAAATCCCATTACCTCAAAACCAAACGTTATAACACCCGGCTCTTTTTTGTATGAAATGGTTGCCCTCAGGAAGACTCTGAAGGGAGGATTTGATAGTGGGTGCATAAGCAGGGAGTTATTGTAAATAATTACATCCATTATTTTTTAATTTATCCTGTAAGGGCGATCTCTTTTTTGGATGGGTTATCTGTATTTTTTATAAGTTATCGGTCCGTTTTTATCTCAAACCATCCGTCAGTCACTTGGATGCATAACGATTCATCGACTCAGAATTCATCTAAGCGATTCTCAGGAGTTTTGAGGGGATAAGACGGTAGTTTTATCGGTTACGCCCCAGAATGGCTCTGAGGGCGTTTGAGCGGTGCGCGTAAGAAGGGCTGATGTTAAATAAATCGTCGTAGCCCTTACTCACTTATAACTAAAATGGACTCTACCTTAGGTTGATACTTACAACGTGTGGGCTGAGGTAAAAAGCGACAAAATCACTGCATGTCTATAGCTATTTTCCCGAAGTGACTGCCTGATAATTGAAGGTTGAATGCGTCAGGAAGTTCTTTGAATAGATACGTTTTATCTATTACTGGTTTGATCCCTTTTTCATCAATAGCCTTGATTAAGTCCTGTTGATGCTTACGGCTCCCAACAATAATGCCTTGAAGTCGCTGTTGCCTGATCATAAACAACCCAGTAGATATGGGCCCAGCTTGTCCCGTCAACACCCCAATAAGAGCAATGTGCCCGCCCACTTTGGTTGATTGGATTGACTGATTTAAGGTTCCAGCTCCACCCATTTCAAGTACGTGATCGACACCTTTCCCATTAGTAATTTTCATTACTTCCTCAGACCAGTTAGGTATTTTTTTATAATTAACGGTATAATCTGCGCCAATTGATAAGGCTCTTTGTAACTTATCGTCAGATGAAGAAGTGATTATAACGTTAGCGCCGAAGGCTTTGGCTATCTGCATAGCAAAAATAGAAACGCCTCCAGTGCCCAAGACTAAAACTGTTTCACCTGGTTGTAAGTTACCATTCACCATCAATGCCCTCCAAGCGCTTACTCCAGCAGTAGTTAGCGTGGCTGACTCCAGGTGGGTATAGTTTTTGGGGGCTTTGGTAAATGCAGTTGCAGGCCTAATAACTATTTCGCATGCAAATCCATCGGTTCCATCACCAGGTGTCGTAGAAAAGTTACTTATTGTAGGCTGCCCTTCTAACCAAGTTGGAAAAAAAGTAGAGATAACATGGTCACCAATAACAAACTCACTCACATTAGCCCCAACCTCTTCAACGATACCAGCACCATCTGACATCAATATTCTCCCAGGCTCAGAAGGGATATTCCCTTTAGCAACACTTAAGTCATGAGAGTTTAGTGAGGAGGCAAGAACTCTAACTCTAATTTGACCTGGTCCTGGTTTGCCTGGGTCAGGAAGTTCAACCAATTGTAAGTTTTCAATCCCTGGTGTCTCTGATAGTTGATAAGCTTTCATAAAACCTCTAGTCATTGACTGGGAACATCGCATTTCCATTAATGGATGAATGGCGAGGAACTTCTT